>JAAOAN010000415.1:0-40576 GCA_013396205.1 Fusarium mundagurra | reverse complement strand
TTCATATACTCCTCTTTCCGTGCCCGAGATTTCTTCCTTGCGCCGCTTTCTTGGGCAAATTTAAGGAATAGGGCGTCAGAAATGCACCTCTTCCAGCTCTCGAGGGTCTTGTAAGGCGGCCACCGCGGCTGTAAGGTTTTGAGCTGCAAAATGGTGAGAGGTAGTTGAATGGCAAGCTTCAAGAAGACAGTTCTTTCGTTGATGGTGCCAGGCCCCCAGGGAGAGAGTCCAACGACAAACTATTGTCTTCCAAGCCTTTAAAGACTGTCTCATATACATTTGCCACCTCCCAAGTATCCCAACCCCCCTCAAGTCGATACATAGACCGCAATAGCGTGATTAACCTGTTGCGAATCTCTCTGCATGTACATGAAGCTCAAATAGTTGAAAGCTCACGGACAATATGGCCGTTGAAGGCAAATAATGGCCTCGATTAAGAATTCTCGAGACGGTCAATTTCCTCCATCTTATCCAAGATGCTTTTGTAGTCACTTTTCACGAACCCTGGATAATTATAGTCAATCTTAAGAGAAGCTGACCACGTCGTCTGGTATAACGATAGTAGCGCCAGGCGTCGCTTGTCTTGGAGCGTATACGCGGCCATGCGGGTGTTTCGGGATCTTTGAGAAGTGACGCCGTCGGGACCAAGATTCGGTAAGCAACATCGCCTGTGTCTACGGGCTCGATGGGCTCACCATTGACCTCGTCGCGGATTGAAGACTTGATATCCTCGGCTGACATGACTAAGTCTGCCGCATACCAATCGCCGGACTCAGTCCTCACTGCAGGCCTCTGTAAGTCGTATTCAATAACCTTACTTCTCGTAATAATCTTGATATTAGGGTCCTTCTTGGCGGCCTTGAGCATAATGTCGACGAAGTCGGCTCGATGGAAGAAATAATAGGGCGCACCGTGCTTGGAAATCATGTCGTCGTATGGCACATCAAGCAGCCCGTTGTTTTTCCAGTCCACAAACCGGATGCCCTTGGCGATCTGTTTCGGGACCGAGTCGAAGTCGACGCCCCAAGACTTGCAGAGACGCGACGAGTTGGGCGGGACTCGAATGCCTGCACCAACCTGTTTTCCAGTGGTCAGCTTTGCCGCCTCGAAAGCTTAGACACACACAACGTGCGGGGCGTGAAGTACCGTACCTCGGCGAATTCGATGACACCATCTAGGACCTTGACGCGATGTCCGTCAGTAGCAAAGGCAAGGGCCGTAGCCAGGCCACCAATTCCGGCGCCAACAACGATAACATTGAGGTTCTTCATTGCACGAGGTTTCGATTTGTTACAATGGCCATAGGAACCTGAGAATTAATGGAAGAGACGTTTGGAACCACTCATCGTGATGTAACAAGGCGAGTCACCATTGATATGAGCGCGCGGGGATCGGGCGCGGGCTCGGCTAGCTATCCCGGTTGCGAAGTGCGCTAGCTCCTAACTTAGTGCGCAACTAAACCTCCATAGAGCTTGACGGCACGGAACGGAAAGGAAAGGCAGCTCTGCCCGGAGGGGCCGAGCGCACATATAGGTATAGTAGGCCCCAACCATTCATCGATGGGTGCAACTAATGCTTGTTTTGTATTCCGAAGCCTTTGTTCATTTGTTTCGAGTATCAGTCGATCGCCGATTGTCAGTTTCTGCTGACCTGCAAATCATTCTCGCGGCTGACCTGAGCATCGAAATCGCATTGAGGGGTCAAATTGGACGCTCCAGATTTTATTTTCTCCGCAAGCAACCTGCATCCCCTCACGCCAATCCCTGCCCGTACCCCGCAGCCTCCACGTGTCCAAGTGTATTATTTGCTAGATCTCCTGTCCTCGTAGCTAGCTGTGCCGTATCTAGATCCAGCACTAGTAACTGAGCAGTCGTTAATCTGTTATGCCAGTCGCAAACATCACCAAAGTTTATTTGAGACATTCACCATGTCACCCCGGAGCCAATCGCCATGTCATACACCCGTTAGTATGGAAGGACAGCAGTTTTGGTCCAGCTCTTCTGTCAAGGCGAGTAAAGCGCACAAGCGACGAAGGAGGACAGCATATGCAAGACGAGCATGGTGGGTTGATGTATTGGAGGCCTGTTTCTGCTTCTGTTACCTACTGATAGTCTTGCAGTGATGAATGCCGGCGTCGAAAACTCAAGGTGAGTCAGCCTCCTACAGCCCCAAAACCTGCTGTGTGCACTGACATCCTCCTTGTGCTGTGGAACAGAACCATGCCATCGTTGTGTTGCCCGCTCAGAAATCTGTCTCTACTCTCCACACGACAAATGGCGGCGCGTGTCCGATCGTGCCGGCCGGCGGGTCGGTACGAATAGCAACTTCATACCCCACGAGACTGATAGCGTCGAGCCCCAATCCGAGCTCCAATCCTTACCAGATGGAGACATGGCGCGGGCGAACCTTGATGAGGCTGAATACTCCTGGACACCTCGGTAAGCCTGAAATTGTCCATCTATCTACCTCTATATCCCATGATGGTCAGGTAATTAATTTATGGATCGGAGATGATCTAGAGCGGACCAAGACGACCCGCCACAGACCGAAGTCAACCTATACTGCGACACCCTTCCCACAAATGGCGCCATTCTTTCGCCGGGCCTGTCTCCGAGTAATAGGAACTCCGGGTCAACAGTATCATCGACCCCCGCAACGGACCCCGACGACCCGGTGACAGACACATTTGACTTTTCGGCCAACAACAGCAGTGGAAAGCTGTCGATGCAGTCCAAGCTCTGTGCGGCGCACAGCGCCCTCCGGGTGGGACTGCTCTCTAGCGACATGTTGATCCAAAGATTTTCATCGTGTCAAACCGATGACGTCTCTAAACAAGCTCTTGCCAACCACCACCCAACATTGCTTTTGCCAGAACCGCCGCGCCTTGTTGACCTCCTCCACATCTTCTGGGGTCAACACAACCCTTTCTTTCCCTGCATGGACCAGTGCCAGCTCCAAGAGGGCCTGTTCCAGTGGCTACCTGCGGCGGGTTATGGACCGGGAGCTTTATCCGTGCGTGTGACTCCTGCATTCACACCGCTTGCATTGAACCTGTGCGTGGCTCTGGCGGTAGCAGAGTTTGTCGACCCCCAGAGAGGATTAGCGTTGCCAGACGAGACCATCAACAAGTCCATTCCGGGGAAGCCCTGGCACGACAAGAGCCTAGTTATCCTGGAAGGGTTCTTCCCGTCCCGAGACCAAGAGATCGAGCTTGTCCGATATCATGTTCTTGAGGCCATGTATCTCATTTATACGGAGCAATTACGGCAGGCATCCAAGGCTATCGCCGTGGCTGTTCAGTTGGCCATCCGCGCGGAGCTGCACGACCAATCATCGTGGACCAACCTCACCCCTGCCATGGCAGACTCTCGTAGAATCCTATTCTGGTGTCTCTATTACCTGGACCGCCGAATCTCGGAGAAATGCGGCCAGCCGTATCTGTTCCGCGACGACGAGATTTGCATGACGGAGATGGCCACATCCATAGTTAGCGGACCTCTGCCATCTGCCAACGGAGGTGGCGAGTCGCTTGTCTCCAACATTGCCATGAAACATTACGTCCAACACCTGATAGATTGGTCACATCTCTGGACCGACATCTGGGACACGCTGTTTAGTATCCGCTCCCGCAAGCTCGGGGGCGACGTCAGATATCATGTCAAATCGGCCAACTGGAGAATCGAACACATGCTCGCCAATCTTCCGTCCGAGTTGCAGTGGCGGCCAAACAACCTGAGGTCGGGTTCGAGTAGACAAGACGAGCGACGGGCACGTCTACCACTCCTCGCTTTCAGTGTAAGTACCGGTGCCCCGTGCCATTGATGATTGCAATACTAACCCAGCGCCTCGCCACTGTCCAGCTACTCTTGCATCACAACCCGCTGGCACCGCTATCGTCAAGCAGCACTGCCCTGCTAAGTTTTCGTCTCAATAAAGCTAGGGAGCTTGTCGAGGCCATAGTAATCTATATGAAAACGTTCAAGGCGTACAACCAGATGGGCCAGTGGGCCTGCTCCGTGCTACTCGAGTGCATTTACCATCTTGCACCATTTGTTGGGCCAGCGAATGAGGAAACAAATCGTAAGAGGGCTATTGCTTCGTTGTTATCTGTTAGGGACTTGATAGGGGATATGGCCATAACACAAGGATCGGCGGTCTTTACGACGCATCTTCAATGCCGTTGAATCCGTCGAGCTGAGTCCGCCAAACTCGGACAGCCACCTCTTCTTCTGTGAAAGTCCGACGGGCTCCTTTCCGGAAAGAGGGTGCAGCTCCGGGCTACAAACAAGGCATGACATGCACATTTCTAGTGAAGACCATGTCCGTCCTGGGCCGTCTCAGACCTCGGCATTAACAATTTCAAGTGATCGTTCATCAACAGAGTTCTTGTCCCCAACACTGCCGCTTGGAACTGAAGCATTTAATCAATTGGATGCCTTAGAGGCAATGTTCTGGCCATCTTCATCTAAAAGGCTTGAGGGACTTAATTAACTATAGGATTCTGTCTATACTATAGGTATAGTTAATATTTAAATTCTATAAGGATTAAGTTATTAATAATATTTTAAAGTTTAAGTTATTCTATTTAAATTAAGAAGTAGTATAAAGTATGTTATTTTTAATTATATAATATAATACATCACTCACTTATTAAATACATTATAGATTCTATATTATATTTCTTAATCCTTAATAAATAAAATCAATTTATAAAGTATCTTAAAAGCCCTAACTATTAAAAAATACTTATCAGACTATAGGCAATTTAATTAGCAATATATACTAATCCTCAAGCCTAATTATAGTTCTGCTACTTTGTCGGTATATCCTTGTGCCCCTCGGCTACCCGCAATCTCAGCTCTGTTGACGAACTCTCTAATTTCTGCTTCGTCGCTGTCTGTCAGTTGGACCCCAAGAGCGGCCCAGTTCTCCTCAAGATACTTGATTCTTTTAGTACCAGGAATAGGGAAGATATCGTCGCCTTGCTTCAGCAGCCAAGCAATTGCCAGCTGGGCTGGGGTGCATCCCTTCTTATCTGCTAGTGTCTGGAATTGCTTGACGAGTTTGACGTTGGTGTTGAAGTTATCACCAGCAAATCGTGGCATATTAGTACGCCAATCGCCTTCACTAGTGACAGACTCCTTCGTTGTGAAGGCTCCAGTAAGGAGACCTCGTCCTAGCGGCGAGTAGCAAACGACGGCGACGCCGAGCTCACGACAGGTTGCGAGAAGGTCGGTTCCCGCCAGACCCTCAATATCCAATACAAAAGGCGAATATTCCATCTGGACAGCATCGACATGGGCGATCTTGCATGCACGACGTAGTGTCGTGGAGCTTACTTCAGACAAGCCAATGTGCTTGATTTTCCCCTGTCTGAATATGTTTGATTAGCTTCATGCCTTCAGATCAACAATTGCAGTCCTTACGCCTTCAGCTCAGCCATAGCCCGCATGGTCTCTTCAATGGGAGTCTTAGGATTAGCACGATGCATGTAGTAGAGATCAATGCAGTCCGTGCCAAGTCTTCTTAAGCTTTCTGCACAGGCCTTCTTGCAGTATTCTCCCGAACTGTCAATAGCGCTCAAATCGGCCATGCCTTTGGCAAACCCGAACTTAGTCGCAAGAAAAATCTGGTCTCTTTTCCCAGTCCGCTTAAACCATTTACCCAACAAGTCTTCATTGTCGCCGTACAAACTGAGGGAAACCCGGTCTCAGTCATGTCATTCGTAAGGAATAGAGGGTATCAGCGGCTACTTACTCAGAGCTGTCCCAGTGTGTGGCACCCAGATCCAACGCCCGGTCAAGTACTGCGAATCGCTCTTCGTCACTTGGCGGGTTTCCATAAAAAGTGGACATACCCATAAGACCGAGACCTAATGCTGGGACCATTGGCCCATTCCGGCCAAGCCTGCGAAGAGGTACGGTATTGTTTGACATATTGGAGGGCTATCTGAGCCTTTCTTTCCCATAAGCTTGGTACTAGGTAGTTAAGTGTGAATACAGGAAAACAACTTGCAGTTATACTACCTCGGCGAATTTTTTATATTCCGCATGTGGGTACTACTGCTAGATCAATGGCTTGTTCCCCACCGAATATTCCGGAGCTATGTGCGCGAAGCCAATAGGAGTTATTAACCCCGCTATAAAGGTTACTACGGGTTCAGCGAGCAACCCGAAAACGACGGAGTTTACAACCTTAATACCGAAGCACGTATGTAGTAGTGAACGGCGTGAATGAATTGGTGGCTCCTACGCATAGCATCTGGCAAATTCGATTAAGGGACAGTCGTCTTGAGAAGCCCATCTCACATGCCGCAGCAGATTCATCTGAGGCTCGCTGGTTCTGAATGCCTGCTTCTTGAGACGTGATGTCAGTACTCACCCGCATGGAGAAATACGCCTCTTAATAGTGTTAAAATAGTTAAGTAAATTAATAGGGTATAAGCATTACTTTACTCAAACAATTTTCAAAGAAAGCTTAATATATATAAACCTAGCCGAGAGCAGTTAATTGATTAATAAGGAATAACTCCATTTTTTACAAGCACCAGCTCCTCAACCCTATCTGTGTTGTATTCAACCCGTGTCCATGTCTTCAAGTTTCCACTATTCGTATCGAGTTCCCAAACCTGGCTTCGCCGATGATAACGTGTTTGGCCATAAGAACAATATCCCCCAAACCCACTGCAACCTCCATAGCATAACCAAGGGCCAGGCTGAGAGGTTGTGTCGCCATACTGCTGCGTCTGTGGTGGTGGAAGAGCACAAAAGTCGTTCACATGGTCGTGCCCGCAGCCTAATGCTGCTATACCTTCTTTCACTAAGGCGTTGAAAAATGGGAATTGGAGCTAGGATCTTCAGTCGGTTCTCTCCTATGGCCGTTGTGTATATTAAGATGGTTATCGGCGAACTCGGGTAGCGGTATTTGTTGGAAAACTAGGGATAGATGAAATCGGTTGTCGGTTTTCCCGTCCTCGCGCGCTTTTCGTAGTGCTTGGGAAGTTTCTCTGAACCAACGGATTTGGCTCGGCTTGATGCAGTCAGAGTCGGGATTCTTAATCTCGCTATTTATTTCACCATGAGAATCTAGGAAATATAAAGTTGATAACCGGAATTGTGACGGCGCGGGGGCCAGAACCTCAAGGTAGATGTTTCCTATGCCGTCAACATGTTCTGGCCCTGCTTTGCAGAGACTGAAAGGCAGATCCTGAAGTATTAACATCTGTGCCATGCCTGTAATCTAGTCAGCAAGAACAGGCAGCTATCATTCCTAAGACCTAGCACATAAGGGAATGCATGGCTATCTAGAGGAGCAAAGCAGTCTACATAGTTTGAGAGTGCGAGAGTGGAGTAGATCACCGGCGTCTTATCCTGGCCATCCTAGGAGAGGAATCACTTACGTGACAATGCATGGTTTCTTTCGCTATCATGGTTGCCAAAGACAACTGAAACTGGGATTGAGCGCTCGATGATAGGAGCAACCGCCTTGAAGAGAGCTGTTTGGCTGTCGGGAATGTCATGGTGCAACTGATCACCAGTGAGAATCACAAAGTCTGGTTTCTCGGCACCCAGGATGCGTCTAATGAATTCAACCGTACGGAGCTCAGCCTCGCTGATTCCCATTGGCATCAATAGCATCTTTGCATACCCCAGGACCAGTGACCATGTGCGTGTCACAGAACTGTGCAATCTTGAAAATGCCGTCCCCCCTAACTCTTAAAGCTGCCCGAGTATCTGGTTTCGGTTCGGCCCTGCCGCGGAGTACGCTAAGGCGGGCCACTGGTACCTCTAACTGGCCGTTAAGCCGGGGAGACGATGACATGAGAACCCATTGTGGCCGTGGGTCAACGGCGTCTGTACCAAAGAGAACGTCCACCTGCGTCACAGCCTGGTCAATCACGCCAGAGAACTGGGCTCTGAGCACCCAGGTTCCGCCAGGGCGCCTCTCCAATGAACGACCTGCGCTGGAATCGGGAGGTATATTGCTGACCTTGATTTCCATTACCAGTAGGCCCTCAGTTGTAAGCTCATCCTCATTCGCTAGCGCGACGTACAGCCATGCACTTTGCGAAGATTTATGTAGGTAGAGCTCTTTCTCTATGCGGTGCCATATTTGCAGGTCTGGAGGATCTGTCTGAAAGGAAAAATGTACGGTCAGATCCGTTGTAACTGCGTGGGAATATTTTTCCTGCGATGGATAGGGGTCGAATGCTGGTGATGGCATTGAGGCAGAGAGCCTTAAGAAGCGTAATAATGTGAAATACTGAAATGATACTCTTCGAAACAGAAATTGCAAAGATAGGATAGAGTCAACAGGGTTCGGATGCCTAAATAGTACCAGGGACGTTAAGCTCTATTATATAATTAAGGGGGTGCAGAAGAACCAGCGTAGTAGGGAGTGAGGATATTACATTGATCCGCTCTGAGCGATTCATCCCATTAAGGATTTCTTATTATTAACCGATCACTGCCAATTTTTTTAATTTATTTCTATACTTATCTACGATAATATCTGCTTCTACCAGAGCCTCACCTAGGGGAACTTTAACAGCGTTCTTTTAAACCCTACCCTACAGGGCTACCGTTCATTGGGTGAGGGGTCCCCGAGGCCGACAAGCCTGTCCGTGATGCAATAGGGACGTTTCGCTTCGAGTCGCATCCGAGCTTCCGCCCCAATAAATCGCCAGAGGAAATTATTCGCAAGGGAAGCTTCAGCAAATCTTACTGGAGACCCTTATTCTCAAAGCGTCTAGGTATTACGGTTTAGGACGACTGGAGAGAGCTTCCAGCATCATAAAGTAACAGATTAAATGTAGATTAATACCTCACCAGCAGCACATAAAACTGTAAAATAAATAAATACAGCGTTATATATAGACAGAGCATTAATGTTACGACCCTGCAGTTACGTTACGTATACCCTACAATTTCATTCCTCACTTCACGAAGTGTCCTCTATGCAACAGCTTCAGCCAGCTGGGGAAACCTGCCAGGAGCCTCATCTCATTCCTATCTAGTATCACTCCCCTATGGGGTCCGGTTATCTGATGCGTTTGTCGTCTTCTTAATGGCCTCCACTGGCCATTGAATCAACCCCTCCCATGGTGTACCAGCGACAATCGTGATAATTGATTTCATCAATGCATCCGCCCAGCCACGAAAATACCAACACTTTATCTCGCCAGCGTGTACCAGCACACAGTAGTACGATAATATGACCATTGCTAAGGGATCTTTGTTCCGTAACAGAGTGATATAACCACTTGGAAGCCTCATAGGCCATCCAAAAATAACCCTCTGCTCTGGTACAGATGTAGCCCTCTGATTCCCTCCGGCTAGCTCAATGCTCTCGATGAGAGTACCGGTAATCTCTACGAGACACATTCGCTTGTCTTGGCTAATATCGGGCATCTTCTCCTCGAAATGTGCTAATAGATCTTTGAGTCGAGGTCTTATTGTTGTGATATAACTCGATGCAGAGGCTGGTTCACAGCTGCATCCACTCATAAGCTTCCCCAAAGGGCCTTTTCTGATATTTTCTTCGAATGAACGGAGTATGACGTACATGCCATGTGCGAGGATGAAGATATCGATGAGGCTGTCGATGGGCTGGAACGCGTTGTACCTATCGCAACTAGGAAAGGTCCCGAAGGCGCTGATAGCGACGAACATCGACGTCCCATAAAGTGCGTGACATGCCTCTGGGACCCATGGCTTGGCTAACATCGAGTTCATGGTGCTAATGGCGACACCTTGATGCTGTGAAGCTTGAACAAGATATTTGTGACGGGTGTCCGGATTAAGATATGCTAGGTGCAGCGCTGAGAATGCCAGTATCTGGTGGAGCAAGAAGGGGTGGGTGAGTCCCTCCCGAGGGATCTCGATTTGTAAAACTTGCGTGCCATGGAGACACGGCGTGCGGAGAGTCCGGTAGGCTTTGGCAGTGTAGTGATGTATAAGTTCGATATCGAGTATCCAGGCTCGATCATCTGATCCTCCTGGTGAGCCATACTGGAAGTGAGTAAAATATGAGAATAAGCCAGTTATAGACGATGTCGAACTAGGCTCTTTGCTAGGTTCTAAAGGGCAACTGGCTGAGGAAAGGTCCTGTAAGAGACATACATGGGTCAGAAAATTAGAGGTAAGATACGTCATATCAAACTATGATTAGCCCACCTTTCCGCTGGCTGCTACGTGCACATGGCCTCTCCTCGGTAGTTGAGAGGGTCCTGCATTGCGTGGCTCGAGACTACATGTGACTTGATGTCTAGAACATGCTGAGCAGGGGACCTTTTCATCACACTAGACCCATAAAACCAGTCAGCATATCGCTGGTCATACAAGACCCAAATAGAGAAATGGATCAATCTCCTACCTTAACTCTTCTCTGCTTGCATCGTAGACATCCTTTTCGCGATTTTCGATAACCGAGTCTCTTCATGGCTTTGATAGGTACGAATAGTGCGATAACGAATGCGAAGTCGAGGGCAAAGTGCTGGACATATATGGCAGCTGAACCTGGGGTTATCTACCGGGATTGCATATACAGCCTCAAAGATAGCGGGCTCATTTCTCGATAGCAAGCAACAGGCAACTCAGTCTTGTTGTCGAATGTCAAGAGAAGCCACGTTTGGATGACGCGGTTGGAGATCTCGTACCGCGGTGTGGAGACACTAGCCCACAGGATAGCGCATTGGCCAATCACAGTATGATGCGATAACGAGATGCTCACTTCGGAGGCTGCGTAAGTGTTAGCTACGCGCAAATACGATGGGGTGAGCATATTAAATGTGTATTAGGATTTGATGATATTATCGATCGTGGACTTGCGTCTTGTCCGTTCTTCAATCTGTCCGAGAGGGATTTCACCTCTCTTCTGGATACAAGAATAATATTGCAATATATGGAAGTAGAGCCGCAGAGACAGGGCCCGGGCAGCTCTGGCTGGCTTGGTAGCCTCGATAAAAGAAATGTGTATTTTGTGGATCCCCGGATATATCAATACTGGGTGGCGGGGAAAACACCTGTTAGATTGGCGGCTGGGAAAGGGCTCCACTTTCCTTTATCACAATATTATTCTTGTATCCAGAAAAGTAGAGGAAATTGAACCAACCCCTCCCTGACAGACTGACTGATCAAAGGAATCAAGTCAACAATCAATAACATCACAAATTCTGCTCCACATCTTAATACGCTCGCCCCGCCGTATAGCTGCGTATCCAACAACACCTAAAAGGACAGAACAGAGACACAAGAAGAAGAAGGAGCTCTTGGGAACGACATTGACCCTCAAGTGTGAAAATTAACCTTATTTTAGTTGGACATCAACCCTACTCGCGTATCCAATAATTCCCAGCCACCAATCTAACAGTAAGTAAGCCCACTTTATCTGCCGTGTAAGGTTTGTGGATCAGGGCAAAGATTACTTACCAGGTTCCGAGTCACTTTAAACCTGATCCCCCAATCACATAAGGATCCGATATGAGATAGACTCCGTAATGAGTCTGCGCCACAAGTAGGGGGATCGCATCCTGTCCCAGACAGACGTTGTACCGCGGAAAAAGGTTTGCGAATCTAAAACATGCTCGTTTTCGTTTTATCGCCCCATTGGTGGGGGACTGTCGTCAAGGAGCATATAAGATCTCACGTTGTAATCTCTTGAGACTAAGACAACAGATCTAAGAAACAAGTCAACAGTGTACACCTCTAACACTACTATTCAACGAGTAAATCCAACCATCACGAAGAACCAACAACGAACGAAATGCCTAATGATCGATACAAATACGACCCTTCCATGGTGGCCGCGGTCATATTTATCGTAGGATTTGCGGTCTCTGGCCTTTTTCACACATGGCAAGTCGTAAGGCTGAGATCGTGGTATTTTATACCTTTCATTATCGGCTGCGCAGGTACATCTCCCCTCCTTCACAGCTTGCCACCAAATAGGATATTCTGGCTCATAATAGATGTGAACAGTTGAGGCAATTGGATATGGCGGTCGGGCCCTCAGTGCTAGTGAAAAGCCTGGGGAGTGGACGCAAGGGCCATACATTATCCAAGCCCTTCTGCTACTCCTTGGTCCGCCATTCTACGCCGCTTCGATCTACATGGTTCTCGGACGACTTATCAGGCTTCTCGAAGCTGATCGATACTCGATGGTCAGGCTGAAATGGTTGACAAAGATCTTCCTTTTGGGTGATATTGTTTCAATCGTTGCACAGGGAATGGGTAAGTCAAGATTTGATCGAAATCTATTGTCACAGCGGATTAGAGATAAAGTCGACTAACATAGCCAAGGTGGTGGGATGCTAGCGGGTGCTGACGATGCAGCCGGACGTGACAGAGGCCAAGCCATTATTATTGCCGGCCTCTTTGTCCAACTCATCTTCTTCGGCTTCTTTATAATCGTCTCCGTCGTCTTTCATCTTCGAATCCACCGCGAGCCTACTAGTGCAAGCCGCAAGATCCAAACATCATGGAAGACGCTGCTCGTCATCCTATACGTATCCAGCGGTCTCATCATAATCAGGTCGATCTTCCGAGTTGTCGAATACATCATGGGCCAGGATGGAGAACTGATGTCCAAGGAGGCTTATCTCTACGTCTTTGATGCGTTTCTGATGCTAGCCGTTACCGTTAGCTTTAACGTGTTCCATCCATCTGCTATCATCAACAAAGAAAGCATGCAGCGTGTCCACAATTCGGATTCGGAGCATCATCTCGGCACTTCCGACCAAATGCAAAATGCTTGAGCAAACATCAAATCGTAATGATTTGAGAGACAGGTATACACGTTGAGCCATCGCTGGTATAAGGTATCTTGGAGCCGAGTATAGGAATATGCATTATAGATTGGAGGAATATGGCGGTTTTATCTTTGAGATTGAAGATGGAGGTTTCTCTGCTATGTAGAATTTCTAGATTCTTATCTCCTTATGCTACCCTATGTTTTATCTTTCTTTTTTTTTTTTCTAACCCTTTCCCTTTTTTTTCTCGCTAAAACAACAGAAGAATTATTCATTGTCGCTAGTTTAGGATGATAGTTTTACCATGCCTGAACCACCATTATATTAGTCTTTATAAATCTTAACTCTGTTCTGCTGGGTTCAGATTCATTTTTTTAGGTGCTGGGTCATTTAAGGGATAACTGCTGATTAAAATATTGACTGAAGTATAATAAAAGGCCGCAGTATAATAAGATAGTAAGAACATCCGAACTGGCTGACTGCTTTTGTGCTACATCTGACGAGGGTGCCTTGTCACTGCGACATTGTCTATCGTCAAACTTTCTTAATGGTAAGTCACTTGAGAGAGAACTTTGAACAGCATGTGTAACTCTATAATTCATGCAGTGGCGTTAGATTAGAAGTGCCAACAGCTGGCCGAGCTTAAACTCCAGTGGAGACCTCCATAGAACGACTGAAAGCTCTCATTTCAAGCGGGCAGGTAGTGAAAACCACGAAATATCAAGTGTTAGTGAGATGCAAGCCCTCTGGGTTAAAAAGGGGGTCAATGGCAATGCATACCTATCCAGGAATTTAGCATCTTATTGATTGCTGGCATCTGGGACCCACGATGGGCGTGCATCGTCGGCGTTCGTCGCCAGACAACTGAGCGCATTGGCCACAATTTAATTGACTTGCACAAGGATTTCCAGAATATTTGTTCGCTATAGCGCAATCACAGCAACCCTCAGATGTTGGGATATTCGGACATAAGACGAAGTTGCTTAAGGTTTTGAGGTGATGCGAGAACGCACGTGGCACTGATCGCAGCGAGAAGCATAGGTGCAAAAGTTGAGAACTTCATCGTGATCTATATGCAGTAACTGTTATTAAAGGAATTGGTAGGCAGTTGAAAGAAGTTGGGGACTACAACTCACAGTATGCTAAATGAAATGATTGTTGGTGGTTGCTTGTTGTTATAATAAGTCTGCATTCGCCGCAGGAGACGGCCTACTATACGAACAAGGTAGGTCAAAACGCTACAACTAATAACGATAAATGATTGTAATCCAGGATTCAGGGTAGAAGAGCGTTGCGACTATCTTCAGGTATAAATAAAGGGCCATCATCGTCTCACTTAACATTAGACAACTCTACCATCATCAACATCCTCAAACAACTAAAAGTCACAGACATCAAGTGCATCTCATCACTTTCAAAATGAAGCTCTTCACCACCACTCTCCTCCCCATCTCGGCCTCCGTTGTCGTTGCTGTTCCTACCGATACTGAAGGCGGCCTGGTTGAGCGTGACATCGCCGAGCTCATGAACATCGTTGTCCGCTCCGCCCCTCATGGCAATGAGAAACGCCAGTGTGGCGCTTGCGTTAACGGCAGGCGTTGCTGCTGGCAGGGATACTACACCAGCTGCAGGAACTGCTAAATACCTGTTAGTATGACTCCAACTACGTCTCACTTATGGCCATTGACATTCTCATTTTAGCAAGTCAGGGCTAGGCAGGACAGCGAGGAATGAGTGCCTCTGGGGATATTGCCCCCCAAGGCGGAGATGTTTGTCGGATCCTAAGAACCTCAGACTTCACTGTAGTATGAGAATATTTGCCCGACCCGGGCTTCAGGCTCCTGCCCTCAGCGTTGGAACCTGCTGAGTTGTGATCAAGAGTGATAGCGCCAGGAGCATGGTGTCCATCACTGGGCTCTTTGATACCCAGGCCCATGTCGACCAAGCTTATGGAGACGAACAGGTGAAAGTAGGAGGACTAGAGTGCCACGAAAGGTAACTGGAGAAAAGGCGCGATTTTCCCTGATTATTACTTGTTGAAGTAGCTAGACTTTCTTCCAGACAAGGGAACTCGCGTCTTTTGTGCTCTTCGCCTGAGATATCTTACACCCAAGTCGATGGCTGTAGATGCCGACTTGGGGCAATATGGGGTATGTGTGGGGACCCCGGGCTATGAGCTAGCTTTTGCATCTAGATTCGATAGTTTAATTGCTTCCCATCCATGATAGCGATCGATTTAGCATTCAAAGTCGCACAGAGGAGCCTGCTGTAGGTTTGAAGAATTGAAAACACTAGAATGTGCAAATATATTCAGTCGCGCGCCCATTTCGCGGAACAAGTGCCATCAGATTTCTGAAGATTGACTGAAGATCTTAATATATGCTGCTGAAAATATGACCTATTGGTGCATTCCTCAGGGGCTATGTGTTATATATTTCCATTGTTATTGGTTCTCTGAAACCTGGCTCTGAGTTAGTCTAGTGTGCAAGTGATGACTTCAAAGTCTTAGCTCCCTTTGTCGAGTTAAAGGTGTGGCTCTCGTGGGGTAATGTCTAAGTTGTTAGCTAGACGTGTTATCTACGGTTGAGATTTGTGGCAGAGGGCTTAAATCAGTAGAGAGAAACTTAGCTCGTGGGGTAATGAGGGATCTCTACCCCACGCAATGTGGTGCAATTGATTGATCACTCATAGCGGTCTAGACTCAGAATTTTGTATGACTAGATAGCTGTCGGGCCGAAGAGCTTGTGATCAGGGGTCAAAATTCCACAGGCAATTATCTGACTCTTGTAGAGTAGCTAGCATTCTGTCAAAGACACAGTTTCTCGTCACACCCTTATACCAGGTCAATGCACAGTCGGGACACGCTTTACCGCAATACAAGGCAGATATCATTGAGCTATGCCACTGTGCTACGCGAACTATAAACATACCATGGTGAAGTCCTTTACCTGCCACTTTGATTATCTTTGTAGGACTCGATAGTGGCAAATTGCCAAGTTCAAAAGTCTAGATGTGGGATGAATAGACCCGATCCAGCATTAAGACGGACTCAATGGAGGTCATTGTTGCGGATAGTCTCCTCCTCCCTCTGATAATCTTCAATGTGCCTGGTAGCATCAAGGTACCGTCCAGACATAAAGTCTAACTTCCCGCTTGCAATCACAGTTACGAGTCCTGCTGCAAGCTCTGGAGTATCAGGGGTAACATTCTCCAAGATTTTGACAGCCGTCTCGGCAGACTTGTCTTCGTTCTCAGTATCATGCGACAAGTAGCCGTTATTTCTGTGCTTGCCCTCAAAATAGTCCCGAAAATCAGTGAAGAACCTTGTCCGTACAACGCCAGGATTAAAGGAGAAGCATTTGATATTATAGTCTTTGAAGTTTTCGTGATGTATGATCTCAGAAAGGCGGACAAGCCCGAGCTTGCCAACCACGTAGCTGCTCATGCCAAAGTTCGTGTGTGCGCCAGAACTGGAAGTGAAGATGATGCGTCCGTCTCTTTGACGCTGCATGATGGGCAGTACAGCGCGACTGAAGTTGAAACCCCCTTGAAGCGATACTGCTACAGTATTCCACTAGATCGCAGGGTCGCTCTCTGCTGTTGAGAGCCACTGGGGAGGCCGTCCAGCATTCATCAGAAGAACGTGAAGACCATGGAACTCAGCATCGGCTTCTTTGACGAAACCTTCAACCTGTTGGTAGTTTGTGACGTCGAATGCAGCCACCTTGATCAAAACCTTGGGGTTAATCTCGCGGCATAATGCTGCTGTCTCTTCTACCTCGTCTATCTCCAAAGCCATGAGACTGAGTGACCTAGCAGAGGCATGAGTGATGAATAATGCGCATGCTCGACCAATGCCACGCCCTGCCCCAGCAATGACAACGTTTTGCCCTCTTAATGATGAGGCCAATTCGCTGTTCAGGCGAGGGTCTGAGGCGACGGAGCAATCATGCTCTTGGCCCAGTAATTGCGACATGATGAAAAAGCAGGCAAGGTTCTGGAAAGTAAGTAGGAAGTAGTCAGATGAGCAGAGGGGGAATTAAAAGTCATAGCTATTCGGGGATTAAGTTCAAGATATAATCGCACTTCTATTCTCTGTTTATTACTGATGTAATTACATTGTATCATACCGGAAGCCCGGAAGTCCGGAAGCCCGGTACCCCTCATTTCCCGTCGAGAGCTACCATGCAGTACCCACCTACCGGCAGTACCCACCTATCGGCAAGCAAAAAAAAAGTTTCCTCATACAAAATGCCCAATTTCACTTACGCAGTATTTGACCAGAATTGAAGTTATTAGCATGGAACAATGTCTGTTGTATTGGGGAGTTCGTTCCGTCTGATATCATCACATTGCTTTTTTGATTACGTATGCAGTATGGTCGCACGGGACCAATGTAAAATTTGTCAAAACGTCTCCTTTGACACCCAGCCTCCCCGACGCTCCTTCCAATGTTCCCGACAGCAGCCCCTAACAATCGCCTTAAAAATGCCACGCGTGTCTTATACAGAGGATGAAGTTGCTGAAGCAATGTTAGATGTCACGGATAACGGCCTCTCGCAGAACAAATCCGCCCAGAAACGTGAGATCCCTCGGTCGACTCTCGGGGACCGATTAAGGGGCCTACCGTCAAGGTCAGAGGTCACACAGCCTGCCCAGCTGTTATCCAAACCTGAAGAGTCTAGATTAGTCGCATGGATACTTCGGCGAGAGGCCTTAGGCTATGCTCCCTCTCACAGTCAAGTTCGCGCCACCGTCAATGCCCTCCTACGACAACAAGGAAGGGAAAAGCCTGTCGGTGTACATTGGCTAGCTAGGTTCATGAAACGACACCCATCAATAAAGACAAAGATAGGAAAACGGCAGGAGGCGTCGAGGTTCAATTGTTTTACCCCAACCGCTGTCAATTGGTACTTTAATATCCGGGAGAGAGAGTATGGCTGGATCAAACCCGAGAACACAGTTAACGTTGATGAGGGCGGTATAATGGCCGGATTTGGTGAGTATCTATCGTTTTGGCCAAGAATTCAGCTAATCTACTGCGAATCTAGGCTTGGATTCTTTGGTTGTCGGCAGTAGCGATCCCAGGAAGAAGGCCTTCCTCAAAGGCTCCCAGTCCCGCACTTGGACTAGCTTTATCGAGGCCGTCACGGCAACTGGCCGTCTTCTGAAACCGGGAATTATCTTCAAGGGCAAAGAACTTCAGAAGCAGTGGTTCATTGATGAGCTTAACAAGATCGCCGACTGGTATTATATCACGCCCGATAACGGCTGGACGGACAACCATATCGCGCTCGAGTGGCTCAAACAGGTTTATCTGCCCCAAACCCAGCCAGCAAATGAGTCTGATGCAAGGCTCATCATATTAGATGGTCATCGAAGCCATGTGTCTGTGAGTATCTGCCTGTCCTGAAACTCTTGAACCAAAAGTGCCGCTGACCCTAAATCCAGGATGAGTGGATGGCTACGTGTTTCTTAAACAACGTATATTGTTGTTATTTGCCAGCCCATTGCTCCCACGGCCTACAGCCACTTGACAACGGCGTGTTCAATGCCTCTAAGGCTGCATACCGCAAAGAACTCCAAAAGTTGGCCACCCTGACTGATTCTGCCCCGGTGGACAAGGTTAACTTCATCAAGGCTTATGCCAAAGCCAGGGAAGTAGGTATGACGAAGAAAAACATCCTCTCGGGCTGGAGAGTGACTGGAAACTGGCCAATTTCACGACGGAAAGCGCTCATGCATCCTGAGATTCAGCCAGCCAAGAAGGAAACGACGCCTGCATCAGACGGCCGCAGGGACGGGCAAGTCGACTCTGATAATACGCCAAAGACCAGCCGTCACATCAGAGATCTGGGGAAGAACAAGAGTCCTTCAACAAGAAGACGGTATTCTGTGATATCAAAAGGCTTTGAAGCGCAAGAGTCAAAGATCGCCTCCCTAAGCTCAAGAGTAGCCAGTTTAGAGGAGGAAGTCGGGCGGTTGAGTAGAGGCAAGAAGAGAAAGGCGATACCGAATCCCAACAGGAAGTTCATGACATTAGCCGAGGCTCTAGTGGCTGGTGACGCTATTTCAGGACCAAATCAAGCAGCTGAAGAGACAGAGGCTGTTGAGGAAGTGATCGAGGTGGGAGGAGTGGAAGAGGATGAGGGCTCAAATTCGGAGGCGGAAGAGTTACCTGTGGCACGCACGCGCGCTGGGCGCGCAGTCAAGAGGCCAAGGCAATATTAAAATACATTCAATTCCGAACTGGAAAATAGCAATCAGTTTGTTATTCCTATATTTGGTGACTCTCTGTGAGGGGGTTGAAAGATAGCAGTTTGTATGGGGAAACTTTTTTTTTGCTTGCCGGTAGGTGGGTACTGCCGGTAGGTGGGTACTGCATGGTAACAACCGGAAGCTATGCCGTTTACGTACACCTTGGCCCAGTAGCAGCTTGGAGGGTCTCACATTCAAGATCCGAATATCGTGGAAAAGAATGCCGTGTTCCAATTACCTGTGTTCGCAGACTAAGTATATCCTCATGGCTTGCACCCCCTCAATCAGAATAACGTCTGCAGGGACCAATTACCGGTATTTTTGCCGTGTCTTGAGCTCCCCGCAGCAACAACAAGGTTTGTTGGAAGCTTGTGACGGAACTTCCCTCATTATGTCAATCATCCTCAGTTACCAGTATATGGTATACTGATAAGCCTCTCAATTATAAAACCCTCAACTAAGGCAAAGTTATTAACCGAAGACAACCTAGCCATTACAAGCCAACGCCTACTCAAGTATTATCAGCAGAAACGTACTGCATTTCCTGTTTTAGACCAATTAGCGTGTAGTATCCTCGCCCCATATTTCCCCGCTGGAAACGCAGTGCGTTTCTCAGACCACTGCACTCATGAAATTAGAAAACCTAAAACACAAAACGCATCGCATTTCCATCAGCTGACCCTTATCAAGTTGTTAAACTTGATCACTCCAGACCCAAATAACGGCATAGTCTTACTATTGCTTGCTGAAACTGACATATCTATCGTCTTTATAAAACGTTAACTTAATATTCCCCATTTCATCCTATATTATATACTTTTCTAAGCTTAATTATAATAGACCCCTCACCTATTTAGGAGTAAAGTAATTATCCTATTTTATCCTCAGTAAAGGTGTAAAAGCTTAAAATACTCAGGCTTTATTATAATTCGCTAAAATAAGCTCTTGGCGGCGGCTGCTGACTACATCCTTATTGTTCGTCCCAATTTCACTGAAAGAGGAAACCCCTGTTAGTGTCTAAGGCTGTGATTAGGCAGAGAGAGGAACCAGAGTGGGGTAAAGTAGAAACCCTTAAAGTGGGAGAGCCTTGTGCGGCTGGGGGAAGTACTGGCGACAGCATACTATATAGGTAAGCGACATAACGTCGACAGGGGTACGGAAAGAGTTAAGTGAAAGAGGATTTTATAAAACGAGGGGAAGATAATTAGTAAACAAAAACAGCCAGCAATAAATAAAGAAAATTTAATAGGAGAGGAGATTTTTCTAAAAGAAATACCTAAGAAATAGTAAATAAAAATAGAAAAAGTAAAAAAAAAAAAAAATAAGCCTGAGCTTTGAATAACGCTAAGCACACGGAGTGCCTAGACATCACTTCTACGACACTCTGGCTGCAGAACTTGGAGCCAACATTGTAGAAATAGGAAGCCTAAGACTTCTAAGCTTAGCGAATTACTAGTCCGCCAAAACTAGAATAATTCTAAAGGTTACTGATTCTACTGGTAAAATCGAATAAATAATATGACTTTCTGAAAGGCCCATGCAAATCAAACCCTTAATATATCTTTTATTGGTCCTCTGAACCTGTTCACATGCTTAGCTTGCTAGACTCAGAACCAAGTATAGAAGAATTAGCCAAGTATGATTTCTGGAAAAGGGGGAGGAAAGAAGAGTTAAAATCACTTGTATTTTTTACTCTAATTACTGCATATCGCTGTAGATCTTAAATTGGACTGGAACTAAATGGCCTTTTATATTATTATGAACTTTTCTTGAATATCTATCCTTCTGGAGGCAAAGGGAGAATGCTAAGCGCTATCACAATATCTGGACTATACCGTAATAGGCTACCAAGGAAGAATGAAGATTACACAGAAACTCATATTTCCTGGTTAAAGTTAAAGCTATATAGGTAGCTAGTATCTGTTATCCCTCAGTGACTCTGTTTTAATTTAGTCGAGTACCAGACTTAAATCGATCCCTGGGAACGATGTGGAAGGGCGCGCTGGATCTCGACCCAAAAACATCCACCTCGGCTCATGGGGCGTACTTTGTTATCCTCTTCCAACGCCCATTTCCCACTGAATGATCTGGTTTCCGAAAGCGAAGCCTTAGGGGCCCTCTGCGCTCCTTAGAATGTGATACAGACCTGTCCGCATGCGGCTAACTTTGATCAGGAGTCCAGCCAAATTGCAGTTAAAACGTCGCCTTTACTCCTCTGATAATGCGCTTCAAAGAAACATTTCTAAGAGGCCATTCCTTAAATCGAGCGATAAGAAAACAACCTTGGTTGAAATAGGTTACAATACTTCAGCGCATTAAAGTAATACTAATTGTAATCTTAGCAATAATCCTGAATATTTCGGCTCCTGTCGAACTTGCCTATATCGCACCACTTACTTCCCAAGCTACAGCCATTGGAGTCATGTTATTATTTTCTAGAGGAATACAAACGAAAAGGGTACCAAAGCACACAGCTTACCACTTGTTATTCCTGGCCTTGCTCCTCGTGCTGATCTTAGCGTTGGTGTTTAGACTGTCGCTTACTGGGTACTCCAAGAAATTGATTTTTCCACAGTAGCTTCTTTATATAATAATATCGACTATAGGCTATCGACTTCCAGAGAATGAACATCAAGGCCCTCGTCAAACAAACGGAGACTCGGAGGTCAAGCTAGTCGTCAATTCAGCCTCAGCCATTCTCTCTCTAACGGCCCAAGTTCTCCGTCCTCAGTGGCTATCAACCGTTTTTCTCTGACGTTGTCCCGCCGTCACCTGCTACCACAGTCTCAAGTAATCGACCCTGTTTTTTCAACAAAAATAACTCTTCCTTTCTGGTATTGCGCCGTTACTGGTTCAGAGCCCGTCTATTATTACCGTGCAGCGGAAGAGCCGAGTGGAACACTAGGATAGTGAGTGAAAGTCTTAATTGACCCACCATATCACCCTACATCTCAAGTCCTCGCGTTCTCTTAAATCTGACGTCCTTTGACATGCTAAGAAGCGACCGTTGCATCCATTCCTGGGAAAGATTACGGGATTGTTGAGTTCGTATAATTAACCGGCTAATCTCGTAAATGCCTCTGGGTTGATGATTGTGCGCACTGGACTGGAGTTGGAGGGCTATGGTTTCAGACACCCATGCCTGTGTGGATGGGACTTTTGGATGTTCAAGTGAGGAAGGTGAGGCGAACCTGAGCCACCATCCATAAAACGACGATGTTTTGTGGTTGATATTCTTTTTCTCCAACAGCCACATCATCTAGTCAAAAGTCATGAGTCTCCTCCCATCTGGTCCTACCTAGCCTAGCCATCCTTACCCCTGTATATCATGCCCAGAGTTGAGCTACCAGATTCCTCACGAACCGACAACTTTGGAAACCGACGTATCCAATTAGCATAGAGACTGCGTGAACCGGCCTCAAGCATTGGGCTTTATAGCTTTCTTCAGATGCCGACAGCCATGGGGCATTGACATTGCCAGCGTGATCGTTCTCATTCCACTTGTGAATCAAGGCGTGTATGAAAGGGTTTAATGGAGTTTGCAAGTATGAGGGCATCAGGGGTGAGGTAAAGAAACTGATCTTGTTTCGGGTTCCAGTTGAACTTGGAGAAGGAGATCAGGTGTGCTGAGTTGACGCGCGATAGTCTCGGCATCGGCACCGGCGCGATTGCGACGGACAATCTCGTGGACTTCGGCCTCTGGCCGAGTCTGTATAGCGCGATAGATAGCGGCAGCAGGGTGTGACACTTGAAGCGCTTTTAATCTCTCTCTGAAATAGCCCTCAAGTGTTTGCCGGTAAACACAATCGATATGCTTTTCTCGACACCGAGAACATGTCGGCCGAGCACCGTTGCACTATGCAACCCATTCAACCCACGATAAATTGAACCCCCAAGAAAAGCGCTACTTTGAGGTTGTAGGGACGGAGTTTGGTTGTGGCATACCTTGCTTTTCCGTTGCTTACAGGACTCACAAGCTAAAGATGTAGAAACTCTTCTTCGTGCTAAGGGAGCTGTTTGATGCCCGGCATGGGTCTCTACCGGATGAGGACGTGGAGCTGGGAGCAAAAGTCGGAGATTAATCTTCTGACTTGAGTCGTGTGTTGACAAGGTCGAAGAATCCGAGAAATTGGAAGTTCTGTTTGGCGGCATATTTGACGTTCTTTTAGCAAGACCCTCAAAGAAGCTTACGGGTAAAGCCGACGTGTATTACCCACTATGTTCTCATGATCAGATACATGCCGCCCCTTGCAGCGGCTGTTTTCTCAACAAGAATGATGTCATGGTGGTTAAAGGATGATCCTCGCATGTCGCAATTTTGCACACATTTTCTCCGCCATTGATTGGATGAACCAGATTTACGTATCATATCTCCCTCAACTCTAAGGTCAGCCCGTTACGCCGCAGCCAAGCAGAGCGAAACGCGAAAAGTCCATCACTGGTATACTTTATATATTTACATAATTGAGGAGAACTGAAGAAGCTTCACATGTTTGGAGCCTATCGGATCAGAAAGCCCAAAAACGCTCATTACAGGCCCAGACGAGCGATTATCATGATTTGATGAGTCAGACAAGATGCTTACCCGGCGCCTCGGGTGTACTGGGACCCTATCGATATTGACACCAAGTTGATGCAATGAAAACACCTTACCGAGTCACTATGATAAGGACGTGACATATTTTCAATGTCAAAGAACTAACTATCTTCTTCTCTCTTCTTTCTCCCCTTCCCCACACTGAAAGCTAAGATGGGGCCAATGGAGCCCATCTTTCGAACCCATATTATATATGATGACCCTATGAAGCAAAGCTTTGGTCATCATAATGCCCCTCTTTTGTAGCGGCTTTCTTTCTTACTTCCAAGCCCATTTCCCATTCTAAATCATCAGTAGTTACAGGAAAGATTTCTTACATTGTTTTACGTGCCTGAGCCTTTCCAGTACGCAATCTACACCATGTCCCCCTTCAACTACGAGGCTATAATAAGAGGTTGGCTACCAGCAAAATCGACCCAAACTTATCTATATACGGGCTCGAAGAGAAAGCTATGTTTTATTAATAAAGATAGGCTTATATCGAGTGAGCAAGCATTTGGAATGACCAGCGAGGAGCGCGACATTAGCCGGCTAGCCGGACTGGATTCTTATGGAGAGCAATATTCCAAGAACTGGGCACTGAATGCGGAGCGATCTCGACTAGAAGCGGAAATAGCCCATCTAAACTACCTTCTTGTAGCTCACAAGGATTGTTGTGGCGCTTCACAGGTCTGCGCGCACTCCATGCACCTAGGGCTCCCTCAGAACACAGCGGTAAGCGATGCCTCTTCCCGTTAAGACTGCAAAACTTACTAGACTGCCAGACATGCAATATCGCTAAAAATAGGACAACCATGAAAGTTACTGATTCTGCCGGTAAAATCGAATGAATCATTCTGTGACCTCGGTAAGCAATCGCACCTCGAGGCTATTTCCCATGGCGCAGCATGCAATTGTTGAATAGCTTATTTCGACTGGCCGCTGACTAACGAAACCGGCATAGATTCCATCTACATATAGTCTATGCAAGAATTCTTCAACACAGATTGCCGAATACTTTCGGGGCTCAATGGCCGGTAGATTAGCCCCCGACCGAGCGGCCCGTTACTCGCCCTTAAAGATGGGGCTGGGCCCTGGCGATTGTCACGCCTGGTGCGATTAGCGGACTACGCAACGCACCTGCGACGACGCTGTGCTCCATTTCATGGTACCGGAAGGCTTTCATGATGGAGATGGACGTTAGGGATCGTAGGAGAAGCCACCTCGCTGATACCGCCATTTCGTACAATAAGGCCAAAGTGTCCCCTTCATAGTCAATATGACGCCTCGCTGGTTTGAGAAAGTCGAACCCAAGGCCAAAAGTTGTTGCAGGTCGCTCCCCAAGAATCTATCCCGGCTTCTTCACCACCATCACCTTCGCCGACCCATTGATTGTGTGCTAGGAAGGGCGGCATAGGCAGCGAGAGGTCGATACTAGGTTAATCTGCGAACCGGGCAATCGGATTCACTGTTATTCCGGCGGCGAGATTTTATACAATCAAACCGGCCTGCGACGTAAGCGGTGAGGTCATCATCAAGAGGGGTAATGGCCCCTCCTTGCCAAGACTTACTCTTGGCGACGTCATATCTACCTACGTCTGTTCCCTCCAGCCCAATCCCGGCTCCACCAGCTTCAGGAACTAAATATTATCCAACTTCCTTGAAATTGGTTTCTAAATCAACAAAGACGCTACGATAAACAAATCTTATCAATGATTATTCTAAATTTTTAAAAGGAGAACTAAAAAGGTAGGGTATGATTCTTGTAGCTCCTCATTTTACGTCTGCGAGTTATCATGACTAATCAACCTACCAGGCAACTATATTATGGATGAAGGAGGATCTATGGCAGTCGATTCTATAAAAAATAAGCCGGGTGCCGACGTCTCCAATCCATTTTGGGAGCAATGGTGTTCAATGGATGAGCGAGCCCTTCCACAGTCGGCGGAAGGGGGGGTTTTGGCGAGCGTTTACAGGCAAAGTGAATTCTCGTTTAATGATTCCATACCTACCTCCACAGTCAGATCTCTCGATCACTGGAGTGACCCATACCCTTCTGCCACCTTCACGGCTACAACCTCAGACTTTCAGACGCTATTTCCCCAAACCTCGCACCAGTTACCCATGCCGTCTCCGCCCTTAACGGCTGAAAAGGAGGAGCGCCAGAAGCGGAAGCGTTGCTCAAATAAAGTTTCAGCTCGAAAGTCTAAGAGACAAGATTCCTCTAGAGACAGCAAAGCCAATACAGCAACGGGAGGAGGAGGTACTGGCCGTTCAAACAGACCTTGCAGTATCCATGGCCGCCATGGTAGTGAGCGCTCAGACCAACAGGGCAAAAGCCATAGCCAACATACAAAAGAAAGGAATCGCATTGCGTCCAGCAAATTCCGAACTAAGAAGCGAGAAGATACGCTAAAAGTCCAGTCAGAGGAGCAAGACCTGGAACGAACCAATCACGACCTGTCCAACTGCGTAGCCAACCTGAATCGTGAGGTCCAGGAGCTCAAGATGAAGCTTTTACAACATACTGATTGCGACTGCTCGCTCATCCATGAGTACCTCGCCGCAGAGGCCCAGCGCTACGTTTGTGGACTCATTAAGAAATCACAGCTCGAGGTTATTTCCCCAGGCGCAGCAAGCAATTAAAGTACTACAAGGGGAATAAATATGAAAATGGGGAAGCGAATAGTGATAATCCTGTTATTTTTTGGTCTATTTGTTTTGGTGTATATATTCTGAGCACTGGCCGCATATCAACCACCGACAACGAGGCCTCCGACTCGCCGTCCAATCCTGAATCTAACCCGTTACCGGTACATCTCCCTACTCAACGTTCAATTTCAACCTTAGGTCTTTGTGACGAGCGACTAGAAAAACTGGACATAAGTTTCTGGACTACTGGCTCATGGTAGATGCTATTCGTTTAGCCCAATAGTATTACAGCACTCCTTGGCTCGTAAGGTACATCCGACTCATCTCAAGTCCCCCGACGAATTGCAACGTAGTCTTGCCATTTTCGGTAATGCGTTTCATTGAAACATTCTCGAGCTGCCATTCATGAAACTGAGCAAGAAACGCACTGGCATCAGAGGGAACAGATCTTGCATGCGATGATGCTCGACTGAACAAGCCGAGTGCCGACGTGTCACGCTCCCTCGATGAGTGTGCAACAGCTCTTGTGGATCGCTTCCTTCGGCGAGAATCCCGGGCACTAGTAGGGATACCGCGAACCGAGCTGTAAGGAGATCCAGATGCCTTGCGACGTTTATGACAATACTGTTCATCATCGGAGTCGTCTCCAGAACCATGTCCCTGATTTGGGGACGGGCAATACTCCTCATCACGCGCGCATTCTGGTATATCGAGATCATCCTCACTGCCAGAGCCTTCAATATCTACGTCTCTGTTCTTATCTTGCATCGTTTCATGTGCATATGAGGATCTGCGACGAGACCGCCACCGGGGCGACAACTCCTCAGATGGGGGAGACAGTGGAGACAGTCGGGCTCCAAAGGGCGATCTGGGTTCAGCCTCTGAGGACACGCTCAACATCGCTGGATTCGCACCTGGCGTGGCCGTAATCTTGCTCGTGTTGTGATTCGAGTGACAGGCTTTTCGCGGGGCGACCATCATGATATCCGACTTGCTGGTGGCTCCGGTGACAAGCTGTTGTTCGTCTGATACGCTCTGATGTGGCTGACTCCTAGGGCTAGTAGGCGAGTCGTCAAAACTGACATTTGTACATGCCGTCGCATCTCCAGCAGATGTGCGATTTGTCTGACAAGGAGATTGTTGATTCGCTTTAGGATCAACGAGAGGCCTATATGTGAGTTGTGTGTCTAATCTCGGTCGTCCTCGCCTAGATCTGGAGATACTGCTGGCGTAGTGTCCACACCGATGGCGGCCTCTGACTCGATTGGACTGTGTTCGGTATTCGTGCTATCTGTGAACAGGCTGTTAGGGCTTACGCCAGAAAGGATGAAAGTGTTAGAAAACTTACCCAAATGGTCTGCGATGCTGGTCGTAGGCGTTGTGCATGACTGCGACGGATAACCTCGCGGACTTCGGCCTCTGGCCGAGTCTGTATAGCACGATTGACAACGGCAGCAGGATGCGATGCTTGAAGCGCTTTTAACCTCTCTCTAAAATTACCCTCAGGTCTTTGCCGGTAAATGCAATCGATATGTTTTGTGCGACACTGAGAACATGTCGGCCGAGCACCGTTGAACTATGCAAACCATTCAGACCACGTTTAAATAAACCTCCCAGAGAAGGACTACTTCCTGAGGTTTAAGGGATGGAGTTTAATAGTGACATACCTTGATTTTCTGTTGTTGACAGGACTCGCAAGCTAAAGATATAGAAACTCTTCTTTGTGCTAAGGGAGCTATTTGATGCCCAGCATAGGTCTCTACCGGATGAGGGCGCGGAGCTAAGAGCAAAGGTCAGAGATTAGTCCTCTGACTTGTGTGTTAATAAGGTCGAGGAATCTAAGAAAATGGGTTCTGTTTGGCATCGTATTTGACGTTCTTAGTGACGGCTGTTCCCAATGTGACTTGTTGCGCTCGAAAGGCGGACTTTCTTAAGTTCCTTATGAGAATAATGGCTAATATGGCAATGATAAAACAGGGACCGAGAGTCTATTCTGGATCAGCCATACCCTTCATATTGTCAACCAAATATGCTTACTGACCAAGCAGATAGCCACAACAACGGTTGCAGCTTTAGGTGACTCGTTGCCCTCTAACTCGGCATCTCTGAAACAATAACGAGTTCCAGCAGTGGCACACCAGTGCATCCCTGATACAGCACTTGCAAGGACCACAGCCGAGATAGCTCGTCTCCGCCACGAATTTGTCCACATAGCCCTAAAGACAAATAACATAAAGAGGGCAACGTTACTGGCAACGACGACAATAACGGCGGATCCGACGACGTAAGCGGGCTGATATACACAGGCGTAGTTCTTAATAGATGTGTTCCCGAGATAGTGCATACCGCAGATAGAAACGCCGCAGAGAACGCCGCCAGCGATGACTCTCCACCAGTAACAGAATTATTGGTACTGATTGTTAGAAATGCAGACAGCAAGAAGAGGATAGGAATAAAGAAGGATGGAGCTGTAAAGCCCTTCGAATAGGCTACTTGCATCTCGGGTTCTCCGTCGGCAAGATGGATAGCTTTATTTCCAGTGAAATGCTAGTTGATAGACCAGATCGTGAGCGTTCAAGGGCTACGTGATCCAGATGGATATTGACATTGGATTCCGCTGGCACCCAGCAAGACTATCTAAACAAATTTAGTTGGCGGCTGGAAACTCGTTCTCGCTTTACTAGTGATTTGCTAACCTGACCTGTTGACTTTATCACAGAAGCGAATGCGGCATGGACCAGTAGGACGGTTAGGGTTAGATTGGCATGGTAGGCACAAATTCCTGAACACTTCCCCGTTGGTCCATGGAACCTGATGGTGATCAGTCATGGCATTTGGATTTTACCATCTAGCTAGGATGCTTTTAAAGGTCTACCGTCCATCTCCGCAATTTGCCATTCGAAATGTCCGCCGGACTCTGCCAGACTCTGATGTGAGTTCATGGTCCTAAGAGTAGCATGCCTCAATGGACATCACCTTAGGAGTCTGTCATGGAGCATGCCCGAGCCCTCCGTGGAGCATGCAAAGGTTCGCCAGGAACTGTGCCATCACTCATCACATTATGCCACTCCACGTTTATTTGTAAGTCGTACCATCTTGTCAAAATTCAGAGATATCTAATCTATGAAAGGGGGTCCCTTGATGACAGATAAGCGAGAGCAAACAAGCCTGGTAAGCATGCTTGAGGATCTCGAGTCATCGCATGCCTGGCCAACTGCCTGGATAATCAATGTTTTGCGAGAGGAGTGGTCAAACTGCCAGTAATACGTTACTTGTCTCAGACGCCGTCGCTGAATGATATAACGGCATGTTTCCCATCCCGTACCCATCCCATCTCGGGTGCCTCCCGGTTAAGTCTCTTGACATCCTCCTCACTTTCAATTCCAACGCACGTATCGGACTTGTTTGTTCTCAACGCGAGAACTTTGACACCACTTCGATGCCCTAGTAGACCAAGTGAAGACTTGAAAGTCGTTGTGTGTGGCCAGAGACCGTCTCTGGTCAGCTTTCGATAATTCAAGTCTCCTTTCCATATAGTCAAATAGCTGTCCTGGAAACGCTGAAATAGATCAGGTGCTACAGCGACCATCTCATGAAATGACCAAGGTGACGTCCAAAACGAGTGAACCTCGATACGCATTAAGCCGAGTTCGAAATACTTGTCGATCTGAGTGGCCAAAGAATTCAAGCCTATGGACCGCAGATGGTCGAGGAGGAAGTCCATATCGCTTGGTATTACATCGCTAACAAACCAGGGAAAACATTTTGCATGCAGAGTGATGCTTGTCCCGAGTCCAGATGCAATGAGGTATGCCGCGTAGAGGACGTCTGCAAATAGTTCAAACCCAGCATTTTCAAGAACGATGTCCATATGTCGATTCTTGAGTCAATCGAGTCTTTCGCAGATAAAGCCACACATCTGATGTATCATTGTCGACAATATTCCGCTGACTCTCCTCGATCGCTGCGCTTCCTTGTAACTTCTGAATTTCCTCAAGACTGAGGTTGGTCAGAAGAGACAGATCTGTTGCGTTTCCCCATAAAGCTATTTCGGTCATTTCAGAAAATACAAGTCTCGCTGCATCGTCATCCAAGATTCGGAGTGGCTCTGTCGTGTTTGCAATCACTTGAGTGACCCTGCTCGCCAGCTCCTGGACGGCCATCTGCGACCTGACAAGGGTAGAATCCTTTTGACGTTTGAACACATCGTACCCTTTCAAGGAAGATGACATGGGAAATACCAGCTGCACGCGCCTGCAGAAGTTAGCATCGTTTGGCGGCACACAACAACTCCAATACTAACCGATACAGGTAGCATTCCCCATATAACCATGGACAGTTGAACCAGGTCAACCGGACCATATTGAGGAGAAGCTGATTATACGACGCAATATCTGCCGAGCCATCATCTTCGAGTGGACTGAGCATTGTTTAGTGATGAACCGACCAGAGAAGATCATAAGGAGCACTCACCACAGCTGACCATTACCAGTAATTTCTTCTCTGAGTCTCTCGAGACTTCTCTCTATCGAATTAATTTCGTCAAGTGCGCGGGATGTAGTAAGCTCAGTACCGGTAACACGGACATCATCGATCATGTCCTGCACAAGTTTAGGCCAGCGAGACTTGGCAGTGTCTTGCGCCATGCTGCCATCGTCGGACGTCCACACGGACCGAGGGATTGCCATTTCTTTATGCATGCTCTTTCACAGACTGTCTGTTATTGTCAAGTAACAGGAGGAGAAGTTCAAGGTCGTGTTGTGATGACAATATATAGGTTTCTGTGCCCTTTCTATTGGACTTGCTTTTATCAATTGATTAGACAGACACCTCTCCAACAATTTGATTCTGGTTAGGCTTACGAGCGGAGACAACACGGAAATACCCAAGGTTTGTGACTCGTGTTCAGCATCGAGACGAATTGCCCAAAACGGCACTTCGACTCGAGAGAGGCTAAATTAGTGTAAATATTAAGAACTTGCGGAGAGGTTGTCATTTCTCTGTAGACTAAGCTAGTCATCAACAGAAGATCATCTCCTCGGGAAGTTTACTAATTGCTATTGCTCTTCGCTCATCGTCACGAACTTCCCAACAGGGGATTCCAAATGCGATTCGTATCGAGGCGCCATCGAATACCATATTATATTAAATGCGCAGTCATGTCCGTGAACGTATTCTGAGGCTATTCAAGGATTTTCAACATACTGAACTCAACATATCTTTCTGTGTTCTATCTCGCAGAGATATTGCCAAGGTTCCTAAAAACTTCATAACATATCATCTCACCATGACTCGACCGCAAACCCATCAAAATGTGAGTCGCTCCGCTACCAACGGTCACTCACATGGATCCAATGGCAATTCTCCTAATGGAAATGGCCATGTTCAGTCATCTACCACTGGTGCGCTTGACTTAACCGTCCTGGGGATGAACAGTGGCACTGCCATGGATGGTATCGACTGTGCACTTGTTCAATATTATCAAGAGACTCCGAATGCCCCGCTTCACATGGAACTCATTAAAGTATGTTTCACTTCGCGGCATTTATGTACTCGTCTGGTGCTGACTATATACTTAGTATGATGAGATGCCCGTACCTCAATGGATCAAGAAACCCGTTCTCACGATGCTTCGGGAAACCAAGACGACTCCCTCAAAAATGTCGCAACTCAATGTGCAACTTGGGACAGATGTTTGGTGGTGCCGTCAAAGAGTTTTGCGACAAGCACAAGATATCTATGGACAGCATTGACCTCATCGGATCACATGGACAGACCATTTGGCTTCTCTCTATGCCGGAAGAAGGGGAGACGCGTTTTGCATTTTGCCTTGAGGAGGGTACAGTTATTAGTGCCATCACAGGTGTCACGACTGTGGCAGACTTCCGAATGGCAGAGCAAGCCGTGGGGAGACAGGGTGCCCCATTGGTCGCTCTGATTGATGGCCTTCTGCTCCAGCACCTGACCAAGTAGCGTGTCTGTCAGAATATTGGCGGGATTGCTAATCTTTGTGTCATCCCCCCTGATTCCGAGGGCGGAGTGGACGCAATGGTAGACTGGTGAGCAATCCTCTACGTACATATCACCCTAATGAATGCGACTAACATCTCTAGGGACTGCGGCCCTGGCAACTTTTTCATTGACAACGCTATGAGATACTTCACTAACGGCGAGATGGAATACGACAGAGACGGCGAATGGAGCGCCAGAGGCACTGTGTGCCAGGAGATTGTGGATAAGTTCCTCAGTACAAACAAGTATTGCAACCATGTTCCTCCCAAGACCACAGGTCGGGAGACATTTGGGGATAATGAAGGCCAAGAACTAATTAATGAGTGTCTTACTGCTGGATGCGATAAGTATGACACTCTAGCAACCATTACTCGGATAACGGCCCAGAATATCATCAAGCAATACCGCACATTCTTCCCTCGCTTCGGCATCAGCGTGGATCAGATTGCAGAAATTTATATGTGCGGTGGTGGGGCCCGAAACCCGACCATCATCAAATATCTCAAGGACCAGCTTCCAGATACAGAGATTCGGGCCCTAGATGAGACTGGAGTCTCATCGGATGCCAAGGAGGCAGTTTCTTTTGCTCAACAAGCTATGGAGGCCATCTTGGGGCGGTCAGCCCTGGTTCCTGTCAATAGTGACAGCCTAGTGCCTAACACTATCTCGGGCGAGATTGCCCCTGGCAGGAGATGGCGCGAGATTATGGCATCGAGTATTCTATTTGGGGAGGGTCGCTCAGCCTTGCCCACAGTCAAGGAAATGATTGTGAAACGGCCTTATACTGCATGGAAAGCTATGCAAGCTTTTGACTAAGTGATTACAGTGACTTAGACTAGTACAATAGTAAATCTTGTTGCCTAATAAGCCTGCTATGCCTGCCGATAACACTTTTACAGCCCCCGCCGCCAGCTTGATTAATCCAAAGAGAAAGTTGCACTGACTAAGCGGAGTATAGACACCATTAAGTTACCTAAGAATATTAATAATTCTGGTCCTACACCAGCTTACCCAACGTTCATATTAAAGGGGCCAAACTTATTATGTCCAGAACACCGCGCCAAACATACCTTATCTCTTAGACTCTATCTTATCAAGTTGCGTGCTACTATGCGGCTCTCCCAGTCCATGGCCTTCGATGATGTAATCAACAGTCAAGTGTCCACTGGGATCGAATAGCGCATCAATCTCCTCAAGAGATCTTCTTTTAGTTTCGACCCAAAAGAAAGCAACGAAGAGTACTTCCAGAATGTCCCACGAAGCGTTGATGATATACATCTTCCACCCGATGGTTTCAAGCGCGAAAGGCATAATGAATGTTGCGAAAACACTAATCAATCGGGTTATTAACAGCTCTACTGTAAAAGAAAAACGACATAGTAATTGGTAGGAGGCTGGAATAAGGACTAACCCTGCAGAATTGGATGTGAAAGTATAGATAGCCATACCATTTCCTCGAAGACGAAAGTTCAGGACTTCCGTCGGATACATAACAAGCAATGTTGTCCAGCCAAAGCTATAGCCACCTAGAGCAGGTAAGCACATTCCCTACTGTGCGATGGGTTTTTTTTGCCTTGGAGGAGGAGTGTGCGGGCAACCGTTCCATAAATGGCGCTAGTATCAGTCGAAGAACCATACACTAATAAGTGGTCAGCCTGATTCATAAGAAATCTATATTGCTTACGCTTAGTAAAGATTCCAACTAGGTATAGGAAGATCAGAGCAAAAGTCAGACTTCCGATACCGAGAGGCTTCCGTCCAATTTTATCTGCAAGTAGTGTTCCTGCCACTGCACAAGCAAAGCACCACACATTCAGGGCGATGTTGATTTGTAATTGTCTATATGTGTCGGTTATACCAGCTTGGCTAAGCATAGTCCCTAGCCAGTAGCTTTACTGGAGTCAGCAGTTAATCCAACCTTGACGTGGATAGTTACTTACGAGGCTATAGCGCTGCCGCTCAAATTACCGATAATAGCAACTGACACAGCCAACATAACTCGCTTCCTGTTCGATGGTGATTTGATAGGTTCCAGCCAGTTGTGAGAGGCTGGATTCTCTTTTTCGAGAGCAATAGTACCACAAATCTGGCGGTAGGCGTCCAGAACGCCAGCATCTGTGATATCACCATTTGCCATAGTGGCAGCCAGCACATGGCGGGCTTTGTGGTGCTCGCCTTGTGAAACAAGCCACCGCGGACTCTCAGGAATGACAGGTAGCATTGCCAAACAAAGCAACCTTGGAAGCACTTGGAAGAGTGAGGGCAATCTCCATGACCAAGTGCTCTCAATATGAGACGTCCCATAAGTAATGATAGCGCAACCATACCTCCGAAGTACCAGATATCGTAATAGAATCCTAGCATGAGCGGACGTAACTTGGTTGGGGCAACCTCAGATGCATATGTCGGACAAGCAATCGAGCCGAGTCCAACTCCACATCCGAGGATGAATCGTCCAACAATGAACATAGCGATATCTTGAGCCGCGCTTTGAAAGGCAACGCCGGTAAGCGTCAAAATGGCTGCGGATAATATACCATTCTTTCGACCGAATTTGTCAAGTAGAATACCTCCAAACGGCGAAACAGTTGCACTACCAACCCAGATGATAGTAGAGCTTGCCGCCATAGTCGCTGTGTTTAGATGCATATAACCAGAGAAAGATGGCAAAATCATCAACCCATTCCTTTTGTCGTGTCAGTTTATACCTTTACGGCAGCAGGTTTATCTTACATCATGTTCCCATCATAGCCTAAGGTCTGCGTCTGTTAGAAATTGCCCGCCATATCATAGAAAGGATAAAATTACCATCGAATTGACCAAAACAGAGACAAACACCAACGAATTGACGAGAGCGGACTTCCGAGGCACAAAGCGGCCTGGGGAGTTGGAGGAGTGGTAAGATATCTCCATTAAGATAGTTATTTCCAAATAAAGGTCTAAGTTGGTAAGAATATAATACTTATATATTTTAATTAAGGGATTCTAGTAATTATTTTATAGAATCTCTATAAACTATAATAATTTAAAACCAGAGTCTTATTTTAATAGTAGGCATTTAGGACTGATAGGTCACTACATGCTTATCTTTGGTATGTGGTTGGATTTTCCGCCGTCTAATATAGATCCACCTTATCTACTAACCCTTTTTAAGTTAAGATTTTTCCGCATTTCATGCTTGCCTTGCCTATTTCGGTAAGGTTTTTCCGCATAGAGCCGAATACGCTTTGCGCTTTGGCAAGCTATATCTTATCAAATAGAAATATTTTCTGCACTAAGTTATCATTCTCCCAGTCAAGAGCCACTTCCGAAATCTTATCATAATGCCTCAAAATCCAGATAAGTCAAGTAGGAGTGTAATTAATTGGCGCCACTTTTTTTCCCTACATGATTGTCCTTAATTGCAATGGTTTTTCCGCACTTACCAGCTATCAACTCGTAGTTCGATGCATGTAGAAACGCCGGCTTACAGAATAGTCCAATCCCCTCAATAGCAAAGGACCCTAGAGGCCAGACAGAAACCCGAAATTCCGAGATATTGCCTATACTGTTATCGCATAAAGAACCTTATTATCGGTTCCTATTTATCTTATATTAACAGTACTCGCAGTCTCGAAATTATCTTTCGAAACAACAATAGAGTATTTCCTTAACGTACACAATGCATCCCGTCTTCCCGAAAGTCGATCGAGCGCCGTGGCGCGAAGCCTCGGTGTATCAGATTTACCCATCCTCGTTCAAAGATAGCAATGGTGATGGAATAGGAGATATCCAGGGAATTATCTCAGAGCTTGACTATATTAAACACCTCGGGGTTGATATGGTTTGGTTGTCTCCCGTTCTAGCATCTCCACAAGTTGATATGGGTTATGATATTTCTGACTATAAGGATATCTATCCTCCTTATGGTACCATGGCCGATCACGATAGTTTAATCAGAGGCCTCCATGACCGCGGTTTGAAGTACATCCTGGACCTTGTTGTGAACCACACATCGGATCAACATCCTTGGTTCAAAGAGGCTCGGTCTTCGAAGAATAGCAGGTACCGCGACTGGTATTTCTGGCGACCGGCTCGACGGGATCCCGAAACTGGTAATCGGATACCACCAAACAACTGGGAATCTTTTTTCAGTACAAGCGCTTGGACTTGGGACGACACCACCCAAGAATACTATCTTCACCTTTGGTCATCTGGGCAACCTGACTTGAACTGGGAAAATCCAGAGGTCGTGGCCGCTGTGCACGATATCATAAGATTCTGGCTCGACCGCGGTGTCGATGGGTTCCGCATGGACGTCATTAACTATATTTCGAAAACGCCTGGCCTGGCTGATGCCAAAATCAAGAAGCCATGTTTTTTGCAGAAGCCTACTGAGCATTGTGCCTGTGGACCTCGGCTGCACGAATACCTGCGTTGGATTGGATCGATACTCCAGGAATACAACGCATTTAGTGTTGGCGAGATGCCAGATGCAGATCCAGAAGAGGTTCTCAAAGCTGTGGGCCAGAATCGTGGAGAATTAGCCATGGCCTTTCACTTTGACATGTAAGCCCGATAACGAAACCTGAGTTTTGGCAGGATCTTGCACTGACAATTTCACAGAGATGGGCTTGACCTAGGTACCGATCACAGATTCGACCCCGCCGTATTCCAGCCGACAGCACTAAAGAATGTTGTCAACAGATGGCAATTATTCATGGCATCCAACTCAGGTTGGAATGCATTGCATATGGAGAACCATGACGAAAGCCGAACGATCAGTCGTTATGCTTCTGATTCTCCTGCCATGCGAACAATATCAGCTAAAATGATTGCAAACCACCTCGCCTTCCAGTCGGGAACCCTTTTCATCTTTCAAGGTCAGGAACTTGCAATGGCCAATCTTCCACGTGAATGGGGGATGAATAAATACAAAGACATCGAATGCCTGAATCACTGGAATTTGGTGCAGAGCTATTATCACGACGACGTGAAAAAGCAGAAGATGTATAGAGAAAGATATCGACAGGTTGGACGTGACAACGCACGCACGCCTATGCAATGGAACTCTGAAAGTCCATATGCTGGTTTCATGCCGAACGGTTCTAGGCGAGCTGAGCCCTGGATGTCCATACACCCAGATTTTGCTACCTGGAACGTGTCCAATATGCTAGCTGATCCACAGTCCAGTCTGAACCACTGGCGCAGGGTACTCAGTTTTCGAAAGCAGCATGTCAATATTCTTGTTTACGGAGGATTCGAAATGCTAAATATGGATATCGAAGAAGATGTCATTGCGTATATACGCACTGATGGCACTCCTGATGAAAATCCACACAGACCGACGAAGGTGTTGGTTGTGACTAGTTTTAGTGGCAGTGATATCTGTTGGACCATTCCCTCCAAGGCAGAAGATATCCTTCTTGATACGTCCACGGATTCAGGAAAGCCCGTTATCAATATGAAGGGGCTGATTACCGCTTTGGGCAACTATGAGGGTGTGAATGAATTGACGATTAAGGAGGAAAAGCATGTAATCAGGCTTAGGCCATACCAGACCTCAATTGCCATGATATAGTGGCGGCGACGCACGAAATATGTCAATTATTTTTATTCATGTTTGGTCCTTTCTCTACACTGGTGGAACAAGACTTAGCACAGGACGTTGAGTATGAGCCGATGCTTAACAATCCGGTGTATGTTACACCCGAAGCTGTGATTTAAAGCGTACGCAAGTAAATATAGGCCTTGGTATCGTTTATATGAGTAATTAGAGAGAAAGTGTGTGAGATGTCTCCTACAGCACAAGTCAGAGATATGAAGTCTTATCAATATCCTTGTGAGGTAAATTAAACCTACGTATTACTAAAAAGTCAATGGTAGTGAATTAGTTTACCTTTGGCCATACCTACATAAGTAAGCAGTGAGGTCCTAGATAGAGTATATATAACAACCAGCGGATTCACGCTAAAGTAGGTAAATAAATACGGTTTAAGAGACCTTAAGGCTAGTTTATTTTTGGTCCTGGTATCAGATAAAGGGAATTAAGCTAAGATATATATGGTTGGGTTGATTTGAGCCGAGGATCGATACAGAGCAGTCCGCCGCAGCTAGACGAACGTCTGATGCGCTAATAATAAACAAGCATGACCCCGCTGGATAAACCACGGGACAAGAACTGATAAATTATCCGACCTAGGCAAAGGACATTCATCATTACTATCAATCCTGTAAAGTCGAGTCCCTACTCAGTGGTAAAACTGACCCGGCATTTAATGCTGAACGGAATACTTGTTTATTTGTTGTCTTTAGATACCGAAATATGATATCCAGGAGGCAAGGAAGGCCGAAGCATGCTTGCACTCAATGCAAGTAAGTTCCCAGAAGCAGAACCCATAATCATACATTATGAATTCATATCAACCTCACAATAGGGTACAAAAACGGAAATGTTTATCCCAAGAGGGAATGTCCACTTGTATCAGATGTATTCGATTGAACCTCGAGTGCAATCTGAGTTCTGTTAATGAGTGCTCAAATTTATCTCAAGATACAAGCATTGACGATGAAAGGCAGTCTAGTCTTCTACCTAGTCAAGACCTTTGCAACTCGCTTGTCGATATTTACTTTGATCTTATTCATGACAAGGACCATACTCTATTCCACAGGCCATCATTCATCAGAGCTCAACGTAAGGGACAAGCCGAAATGATACATGTTTACGCTATGATGGCACTTGCAGCCAGGTATTGATCCCACGGCGAGCATGATCCCAATGAGTCACTGCTCACGAATATATCTCTGTGCAGATTCGCTTCAAATCAACGATGCGGTGCTTCTGACCTTTGGGAGCTGCGTAGGGACTGGGCTACGCGCAGTAAACGTCTATTCAACGATCGCAAGGAATCTGTATCACTATCTGCCATCCAAGCATCCATGTTACTATGTTGCATCTCTGCTTCGGAGGGTGAGGCAGAAATGGAATCGCTTTATGGTGCACAGGCGATCCGCATGATTCAACTGAGGAGACTACAGACTTCTCTCTCCACGAATAGGCTCCAACGAGAAATAGAAATTAGAGGTAAGATACTATGATTCTTGGCTGTTATGAATGAGAAATATCTAATTATTACAGTATGGTGGAACGTTTGGATGTGGGATTGCTGGGAAAGTGCCAGATCTTGCGTTCAACAGCAACTCACCGTTGATCCTGACTTTCCGGTTCCTATGGAGGAAAATGCCTTTGAGCAATTGGACCCCGATAGTGATGACTTAGACTGGATAACGCAACGAGACATAAATGCATCTCGACAACATGGTCTCTGGGCACAGATGATCCCGTTCACTGAAGTCGTTGCGCCAATCAACAAAATCCACGAATTGACTGTTCAAAGCTGCATCTCAGATGCTGAACTCTTCGACAAGATTGATCAGATAGCGGAAAAGCTAGAGACTTGGAAGCTTAATCTCCCAAGTACATTGCTTGTCACGCCGACAAATCTCGCATCATATAGCAGTACTGGACTCGGCCGCACCCTGGTAGCTTTACACACAGGTTACCATCATTTCAGCCAACTCCTCTATTATCAGTTCCTACACCGCAGCATATCTACATCTGCGGGGTGCAGTCCTATCGTGATCGAGTATGCAAGACGTTGTCGCAGCCACGCCGCTGGTTTGAGTAACCTCCTGTCCCTGGCAAACTCGACACGAGGCTGCGAATGCAGATGGCTAATGGTTGGACATCTTCTAGCGATTTCGTCGTCAATTCATTTGCACACCCTTCTTTTCGACGATGACGAGATTCAAATCAAACTGGTCAAGAAGATGCTTAATCAGAACTTTGAAATGATGATGGAATTGCGCCACTATTGGCCTGGCATTGACTCGGTCATCTCCCGACTAAGAGTGTTTCATAGTACATGCCAGCAGAGTATGAACACAGCATTTGATATGGATTATTGGATGTTGCATTTTCTCCAGTGCTATGTAAAACCTATTAGTAATAAATAGGTAATAATACTAAGGGTTATGTCTTGCTTAGGAGGCTGGGTCAGCGTCTATCTAATAACTCCAACACAAACATCATAACCAACCAGTAGAGCATCACACGACAAACCCACTTTAGGTTCCATTTGTAGATATCTACAGTAGTAGTTCCCTTGGCTTTAGTGAGAGCATTATAGTTTTATCCTCTTTTAAATGAAATTAAACTTATTGCAGTTCTTAACTATATTAAATTGTATTAGTAATAATATCTTAATGCTATTAGTAAAACTGCCTTTAAGGTAGTTATAGTAACTAACTTCAGTTTAATACCTCTTATATTATATCTTATAATATTAATA
>JAAOAN010000414.1:0-14090 GCA_013396205.1 Fusarium mundagurra | reverse complement strand
ACAGAAATTACTTTAATCTTAGGAATTTAACCTTAAGGATCTTCTTACTATATTAAGAAAGCTCCTTAATAATTTATTATATTAAAGTTCTAAGTTTAAAGATAGGCATACTTAGTAAGGTCAGTAAAGACAGTAACTTATATAAATCTTTAGTCTAGTTTATGTTCCTAGCTATAAGGGTTTTCCTAACCCTTTAGATTTCTGTTCTTTTAAAAGCCAGATACTCCTAGGCTAAAATATTCTACAACTTCTAGTACTTATTAATATAGAATTTTAAATCCTGCAGCCTAGATACATTTGCCCAGGTTTATATTATACTAAATAGATAATACTAATTTAAGATAGACTCAGGAATAATGAAATATAAATTGATATCAATGGGTTTTATTTATTGTTTAGCTATACTAAAATATAAGGAATGAAAAGGCAGTATTCTAAAGGAATGTAATGAGCTCAGAGTAAAAAGAAAAATGCTGCCCGCGTCTCTCGTCCCCTAAATGTTGTCCTCACAGTGCCTAGACCATATTGGATTACAGAGCCATCGTAGAGGTTGTTGGCAGGCTCGTCTTTCGGTGTATCTGTGAGGCAGTTCGATTTGACGGCGATGTTTACTCCGTCTCCTCCTCCTCCTCAAAGAGCTTGGGGGAGTTGGGGGCTAAAAGGTGTTAGAAACGAATTGAACAGAACACCATGTCGGAGGTAAGGGAAAAGACATACGGGTCGCCTGGCGAGGACCAAGCTCACGCTTCTCCAAGGCCTCTGGATTGACAACGGCAGGACGAGCAAGGGCGGAAACAGAAGCCATAAAGAGGGCGAGGAATCCGAGGAACTGAGAGGCCTGCATTTTGATATAAAGCTTGGAAGCTCGGTAAAGTAGTTGAGAAGAGCTGGTAAAGAAGGTTGTGCTTGTTGTTTTTCTTGGTTGATGATAAAAGTTCTCTTCGGATAGGGGAATAGCTTAATATTTATACTCAAAATTCATGTAAGAAGGTCTGGAAAATCAAGTGCCGAAATGCAATCCCATACAGATATTGAAACTGTAGTAGACATTGACACAGCTATCATGGATATCTTTCCGGAGTTTTTTTCCATTGTTCAACTGATGCAAGTCTCAATCAAGTTCTCCGAGCTCTTCTAACCCTTGTCGGTGTGTATCTAACGGAATCCTTGGGTCACTCGGCAAAGTCCTCGGTAAGGGGAGATAAACTTTAGCAAGGATGACCGAAATATCCGCGTGTCTAGGCAAAACAGATTCGCGATAAACATTGCCGGTTCTGGAATTGATGTCGGTACTTTTGTCATTCTGCAGAGCTGCCTCTTGCATATTAGCGGCCGCTCGTTACCGTCACTTCAATATACAGTTTCTCGTGTATCACATATCTTTTGTGGAAACAACATCGGGAGAGCGGTGCTCTGTTATAATTTGCGGGGTTGTTACATGATGAAGACAATTGCCGAGCCGAAGTCTCTCCTGCTGTACTACCGGCACAGCAGGGATGCCAAAAGAAGTACACATGCAGCTGGAGATGGGCATGCAATATCTGAAAAGTAAACCGGTGTTAATGCAAGTTCTCTTAAACTCCGTGAAACAACGGACATTTGTCCCCGGAACAAATGACCAGGAATGCTCTCCCAACGGCAGAGCAGTGTAACCAATACCAGTTCAAGAACCTGCTTGGAGTTAAGGGCACTCTTAGTATCGAACTGTCTGTTCAAAATAGTATCTTGCGCTTCGTGCTGCTTCATTTCTGCCGTTCTCACTTCAAGAGACCTTTTACCTCTCTCTATCTTGACATCTTTATGAGTTCTCAGGCCGTTCCAAAGATGGCTTCGCCTGCCATCCAGCAACAAGACAATTCCGCCAAGATGGGAAAGCCAACTAATCCCCCAGAAAGGGACGCTGGCGTTGTTATTACCCAAGTTGGCCTTTTGACCAATATTGTCATGGCAGCGATTAAAGGAGTGTATGGCTACAGCGTCAATTCAAAGACCATGTTGGCAGATGCTATTCATGGTGCGACTGATGCCATGTCAGATACTCTTGCTCTGGCTGCCATAACCTGGGGTTCCAGGCCCCCTACAAGCCAATTTCCATATGGTCATGGAAAAATCGAGAGTCTGGGAGCGCTTGGCGTTTCTGCCATCCTTCTCGTGGGAAGCCTTAGCATGGGCTTCAATAGCTTTTACTTCTTGCTGGTTCCATTTCTGCAAGGCAAGCAGCAGGGACTAGTCAATCAAGAAGCTGCTGTTGGGACCTTTGTGTATGCAGGTGGCGGTCTCCTATCCCACATATTCGCCATAGGAATCTCTCTAGCAACTATTGCAGCAAAGGAATGGCTGTATTCAGCAAGTAAGTGCTGGTCTATCCAAATGCCAATACTAAAGGCGACAGATAAACTAATACAAATCCTACAGCCATGAAACTCGCAACGGAATGTAAGTCGACGGTCTTGGAATCAAACGCGCTCCACCACAGGGTCGATAGCTTCACCGAGGTGGTGATTATTTGCGTCATTCTGACAAGCAAATTGTTTCGCCATGTTGCCTGGCTAGATCCTGTTGGGGGTTTATTCATTTCCCTCATGGCAGTCAGACCTGCTACCGAGTTTACCGCGTCAGCGTTACGTGAGCTTGTAGACTACAGTATTGAGGAGGAGGTCAAGGAAGATATTTATCTCTGTAGCGAAGACATCTTGGAGGAGATAGATAGCTCAGGCAAAGTAGTAGTTACCAGCGTGACGGGGATCAGGTCAGGTCAAAGGAACCTGATTAATCTGGAAATGGCAATGCCAAACCGTTGGACCATTGATGAGGCTTCCGAGCTGGAAATCAAGTTCTGCACAGAACTTGAGAAAAGAACGCAGAATGTGTGCCATGCCCGGATTCATGTCAGGCCCGTAGAGGCGAAGAAAGAGATGTAGGTGATACTTGGATATCATGGTCCAGTTTCAGAAAATTACTCCATACTATTTACAACATAAAATACCGCTTTTTCGGACCAAATAAATACTATGATAGCATAAGTCCTCATAATGGGTACGTGGTTTTCAGATTAAAGTTTGTTATCGGGAACATAAATGACAACTGCCATCCAAATTGGTACTCTTTTGCCCCGACTCCAACTCTACTCGAATAGCACCCACCAAGTCTTGTTCTTATATAACTACTCCTCAATCGATCTACATCATGATGCTTAGTCGTCTCGCTCTATCACTGAGCCTGATCTTTATTACGCTGGGGTCAAGTTCTGGGTACAAAACTTTATATGACGAGACACTGCGCAAAATGCCCCCTGGAGAGGCTAGCTTAGATATCCACAGCGAGCTTCTCGCTCCAATCTTGATCCCTCGCGTGTCTGGAACTGACGGAAGCTCTGTTGTCCAACATCATTTCATTCAATATTTCAACAAACACCTGCCAGAATGGACAATACAATGGCAAAACTCGTCTGCAAAAACGCCGCTGGGAAACAGCAAAGTTCACTTTTCTAATCTTATTTTCCGCCGAAGGCCTCCGGGAGTAGAAGATGCTTCTGTGTCGTGGCTTACCCTGGCGGCGCACTATGACTCAAAGATAAGCCCAGTTGGGTTCATCGGAGCGACTGATAGCGCGGTACCTTGTGCAGTGTTGTTGCAGATGGCGAGGAACATTGAAGGAGCTCTTCAAGCGAAGTGGGGAAAGGACCCTGGAGAAATAAAGAATGGAAACGAAGAAATCATCGATGGCATCCAAATCCTTTTGCTTGATGGCGAAGAAGCTTTCCTGGAATGGACGGAGGAAGACTCCCTCTATGGATCAAGGTACGTTAACTGAAACCGCAGCGCACTCGAGAACTGCTGATGCTAGCGTCCTCCAAAGATCTTTGGCTCAAGAATGGGACCTCCCTCGCTCCCCCACGTCTGCCTTTAGAACAAACGTGGATTCAATCAGCCTTTTTGTTCTTCTGGACCTCCTTGGGGCCGCCGAACCTACGATTGCCTCCCACTTCTTGACCACCCACTGGGTCTATGAGCGAGCCGCAGATATCGAGCATCGAATGCGCAATTTAAAACTCTTAGAGACTCAGCCCAGGAAAATGTTTTTCCTTGAGAAGCATAAGCCAGCTGATAGGTTTACTGAAAGTCCTATCCAAGATGACCATATTCCATTTATACGTCGTGGGGTACATGTGTTGCACATCATTCCGACACCATTTCCAGCGGTATGGCATACAATGCAAGACAATGCTGAGAATTTAGATATGCCTACAGTGCGAGATTGGATTAGAATCATGTCTGCCCTCGTCATGGAGTGGATGGAAGTGGGTGACTTGTACATTTGACGCAAGGCCGATATAAATTTTTAAGACAGGAAGAGTTTATATTTATCACAAAATATACTTAAATGACAATCCATTGACTCAATCTCCTTGATAGCTGGATGGCAGGACGATCGACCATCCTCATAGTATACCAGGCCACATATAGCGAGATGACTACCATAATCACTTGAGCCATCAGAAAGGAGAGTTCCAATCCCAACGGGCCATAAGAAGGCAGGGCCAAGATGTTTCGAAATGGCTCAAGGGCCTCAAAAGCCATCAGTCGGTGTCCATACGGCCATGCGACGAGCGCATATAGCGTATCACCCAAGATATAAAGCACCGGCCCGTGCGTGAGATACAGAGTGTAGGAGATAGTTGCTAAATATTGGAATACAGAGCACTCAAGAACACTCTTGAGCCACGTATGTCGCAGTGAAGATATAAATAAAGTCGAGCCAAGAAAAAGGTAAATCCATTTCGGATCATATCTGACCAAATATGAGAGGAATGACAGATACCCCCAGCCTGGGTTCATCCGGAAGCATTTGGCGGTAATGCAAGTTGGTACTCCTCCAAGATACAAGCCCAAGATCATGAGGGCATTTGGTATAAGTCTCGATGCTGTTTTCGATACAAACAGGAAATGGCGTTCGAATGGTGACCAGGTTTCCAAATCTCTTATTGAAGCTCCTGCAATGAAGAAGGCGCAATGCCACCCATCAGTTACCAGGAAGAGGAAGTATGTTATCAACACAAGATATACAGCCATGCGACGGTACGGTGATAGTCCGTACACCACCAGTAAGACAAGAAATGTCACTAGGGAGCCCTGGAACTCCAAGGGCACTGACCACAAATGGTCATTGTAAGTTAACCACGGTGAGCTCGTGCGGTTGAAGATGAAACTGAAGTCGACTAGTTCATGAATGTAACTAGATATCTCGTGCGCGTACGATGCTTTGGGCTCGAAGGCTGAGATGCGGAGGTTAAATAAGTGAACAATTGTGCTACTTGATGTTAGTATTTGCCTAGATCTGGGTGACGGTAACCAACATCTGCGCAAAGGTAGTGAAGAATAAAGGCAGATATAGTCTGAACCATCTTCTCGCGATAGCTGAGCGTATATGGTCGATCAATTGGCACTTTTTTGTTACTGTTCTTGAAGGTGCTTGCATAGAGCTATTGTGGAACTCGAGAGACTTTATAGATAGAACGTAGCCTGACAAAACGAAAAAGATTGCTGTTCCAAAATGACCGCCATTGAAGATGATGCGAATGAGTGGTAGGGTGATGAAGTGATATCGTTGCTTGTAGCCAAAGGATCGCTCGATGGTGCTGTAGTCCGAGTCGTGTGCCCAGAGGACATGATGATGTATGTAGACCAGAAGTGACGCAAAGCCTCTCAGGCCATCAAGATAGAGGGTTCTCCAAGGAGCGTGCTCCTCCCTTGCAGGCTGTCGAGGGGAAGGCCGAGGTGGGCTTCCGACTGTGGTATGTCGGGCGGGAGATGTTGGATCAACTGAAGTGTTCATATTTCTTCTCTTGCAGCCGCAGAGTCCTCGTGCCCATAGAGGAATTGTGGGTAGATAGAAGACAATGGGTGAGATTCGCAACTGCACTCCAAAGATGAGCTTGTCAATCGTTGTTCACGCACCAAGCTATGGTAACGGGAGATACGTACGCGAGAAGAAAGAATAGGTGAGTCGTAATCAGAGTTGGATCATTCTAGCCGACGTAGGTAGCTGCGACAGCCGGCATAACCATAGGATAAGGCGGCATTGCTGATCATACCGTACAAACCCACGAAATTGAGTAGCGCCTGTGGATACCAAAGACGTGGCCACCTATGCAGGCTTGTGGAGATAAAAGAGGGATCATCCACTGAGTCATTTGTTATATTTAATCTATTTCCTAGTCACTCAATGAAATACTAGTGAATCAATAGCTTGCATTAGCCCACGGGCGCTACTTGATTTCATGAGTTGATTCGGTATTTTACTGTAATGGCATGTTTTTAGGTTTGCATGGAGGGGCGCGTTGTATCATGGATTGTAGCGAGGTGGGAAAAAGTACTATCACGGGTCAAATGATTATCTCACCGAGTGACGAGAAGTTAACAACTTTATATTAATTAATTAATAGATTAAACGATTTCATGAATGGAAAACGCTCAAGTGAATTATTAAGGAGTGCTAAACGGAGTAACTATACGGAGTAACTATACGGAGTAACCATACAGAGTAGTGGCTACATAGGCAATTGTGTTAGGTATCTGGTATACTGCCTGAACTGATTCGATAAGAGTGTTATTTTGAGTTGGTAGACCCCACCGCTGATGCTCACAACACGCGCCTCACACGTAGTGGCTACATCCTATAAGCTTAGTAAGCTGCAAGTTGTGAGCTACATGTGTTATTTGCAGTTGAGACTTGTGTCTGAGAGCTTAAATCAGCAGACAGAAATTAGTAACTTAGTAAGCTGCTAGGCGACTATGTACGTGATACAGACGGGGAGCCATTTACGCCAGTTGGGGTGCCTTATACTCAAGTCGTTTATATCGAACTATATTGCCAGGGCTTACTAGGTCCAGGACAGAGCTTCCGACCATTATTCAATTGGCACTTAGCTACCACCAACGAGCGGTTCATCGGGGTAGTAAATGCTAAACAGATTCATCCCAATCTTGGTGCCATTCAGAACAGGCAGACCGGCGTGAGCCATTCTATCATCGCCAGTTCCATTTTGATGAACGTTATGCCAGATCACTGCGTTTCCTTTCTTAGGCTTCACCAGCAAGCCCATGCCATCCTCTGTCCTCGCGAACTTATCTCCATCCGCGCTGGGTCCAACGCCTTTGATATCAGGGAAATATGTCTCTCCGCCAGTACACTCATCTCCAATGTAGATGAAACTGCTGACGAGGCGATTGAACTGTCTCTTGCTACCATCCGGGCGCTTGGCCTCAAGGTGCACCGGGAGGTAGTCGTTATGCATGCGAAAGCGCTCTCCGCCAACGTATTTGACAATTTGCAGTCGCTCCGTGTCAGGATGCTGAAGGTTTCCCAGCAGAGACTTCAATCGTTGGGCCAAACAACGCGACACGGGATCCTTTTGGGAAACCATGGCAGAAGTAGAACTTCTCCAGGTCGAGTTGACTTGGGATGAGATTTGGTTCTTTTTGGTATCGTAGTCATAGACATAAGACGGCGAGAATTCATCTTTCCTAAAATCAAGTTAGTATGAAACAATATTTAGTATGGAAACGGCTTTATACGCGTTGTGTAGAAGGTGGTTGATCTCATGGTCCTTGATAAAACCATTAATATATATGACCAACGGATCGACAGAGAGGATCTCGATGTTATAATCGTTGGTGCAGATATAATCATCAGGGAGTACTGGGGAACCGCCGAAAAAGGCGGTGACCCCTTTGTTAACCAAGGGACTGTAGTTGCTAACCCAGGCCCATAACTGAAAGCTGCTCAAAAAAAGCATGCCAGCTGGGAGGAGGAGAGACAGCGATAGTTTCTGTAAAGGTGGACAAGGTTAGTGGCTGCTTGTCGAACTCAACCCTCACTAACTAACCGAAGCCATTGTTTGTAGCACGTAGACGTTGAAGAATTCTAGTTGATGGTAGTGGTAATAATTGAACAGGCTGGAGGGAAATTGGTGAGTCAAACTTGACCGATACACTCGCAGCTTTGGAGCCCCTTTAAAGACTCTGGCATACTACGGCTTACGTCAAAACCGCCTCCGACGCAACAGTATTTAGCGTGAAACTGAAGCTGGAAAACCAAGACTCCTGGAGCCCCATGGTCACATGGGTACCCTACCACTCGGACACAACTACGCACACTCGGAAACACGGACCACGAGTCTCCTAAAAAAACACAAATAAAAATAGCCCCGACCGACGGCCAGATCACTTCGTTTCATGCAGTGTCACGGCACCATCGAATGATTCTTATCACAATCAACTAAGACCATCTATTGGCTTTGAGCTGTGGTAAACTTAACTCCGTGGCCAAGCTGTCTTACACACCCGGGAAAAGGTTGACAGGCTGGCCTTTCCACGTAACCGCCACATAAAGTTCCATCTTTCAAGCCGGATTTGTCAAAGCGTCAAGTGACCGAACGGAAGCGCCGGTTGCTTCTGCATATTTGTAAGCGTGGGTCATCTCGCATAGCTGTTGCGGAACCTTTGCTGATACTCACCCCTCCCCTGGACATCAATCTTGAGGCCATAGGCCATAACCTTGTCTATCGGCAGAAACTTGGTGTTACTGTCGGCAGCTACGTCGGCATTTGGTTGAAATCGGATAGTCTGAAGCCCATCAAGGAATAAGGGACTGGAAAGCCGTCGAGGGGGAGTCAACGCAAATCCGTCTCTCAGCCACCACCTCCGTATTCTCAAGTGTAGTCGAGACGCGAGCATCATGGCACGGATCCCACCGCAGTCCCCTCCCCGAATCATTCCCGACAGGGAGATAGTCCCTACTATGAAGAATGTGATTCTCGACATCACTTCTGTGATTGACGATATAGTCGCCGAGATTTCACCCGAGACGGCATGTTTCAACAATACTGTTGAGCCATACATAGCAGTCAACAACTCTTACCAGGGCGAAATTGGGGTAATCTTCATGCTCCAGTACGCTGCTCCAGCGGCCGAGACTCAAAGTATTGTTTCTGACGCCATTCGGCTATGGTCTGAAGCGCAGTCGTCTTTGATAGCCCGTCAGGATTACTTTCTGCTTCTGCAAGCTGTGAAAGATCGTAATGAGAGCCTGGGAACGGAGTCACAGTTACTGCTGGATGACCTGCTTCTTGACTGCCAAGAGTGTGGGCTTGGCCAGATGACGCCACAGCAAGTTCAGCAGCACCTACGAAATAGCGAGGAAATAGAACAGCTTGCGATGGAATTCCGACAGAACATGGCTCATGACTCGAATGGAGTGTGGTTCACAGAGAAAGAGCTAGACGGCGTCCCATCGGATGAAATCAGCCGTTGGTCCACAGAGACTGATGGTCCCAACATTGGTCGGAAATTTGTACCATTCTCGAACGGAGGCACGGTAGCCGTGTTGACGCACGCAAAATCGCCAGACGTTCGTGAAAGAATGTTCATGGCGGATCACCGAAATCTTGAGCCCAACGACAGACTCTTGCAGGCCATCATAATGAAACGTCAAACACAAGCAGCCAATCTAGGATATGAGTCCCATGCCGCTTTCAGAGCGCAGAGACGCTTGCTCAAATCTCCACAAGTCATAAGAGACTTTCTAAATAGCCTGAAGCAAGACTTGATTGCTCTTGGCAAAGTCGAAGTCGATTTGTTGCGTCGCCAACAAGAGCCATGCAGCTCAGCTCCTGCGAGCAAAGGAAGAAGCAATGCTTTTCCAGCTTGGGATCAGGCGTGTTGTAGTAAAAGGGCGGAGAAAGAGCGGGACATAGACCATGCTCATATATCCGAATACTTTCCTTTGGATCACACGGCTGAGGCTATGCTGACCGTTTTCGAATCTCTTCTTGGTCTTAAGTTTCTCGACATGTCCCAGTCTGACCTAGGATCTCAGTACTTCTGGCATCACACGGTTCGAGCTTTTTCTGTGTGGGAACAGGGCCAGGAAGAGTTCGTCGGATATCTATTCTTTGATCTACTGTGGCGAGAAAATAAGTATCGTGGCAATCAGAATGTCACACATGAATGTGTAAGTTTGAGACTGATTCTGTTGCTCAGTTACATAAGCTAACAGGCGTATTCAGGGCTATGCAAAGCCTGATGGAACAAGGCGCTACCCCTCTACTATCTTGATGTGTTGCTTTCCTACCAAGAGCGCCGAACGACCCGTACTGTTGAAGCATTCTCAGGTGGTGACGTTATTTCATGGTACGGCATCGAGATATTTCTCTCTTCTTTTGCAGTTTACTAATGGGTAAATCAAGAACTGGGACATGGTATCCACAACTTGGTGTCAAAGACAAAATATGCGTGTTTCCACGGAACCAATCTTCCTCCAGACTTCGGTGAGATACCAAGCATGCTGCTCGAAAATCTTTGCTGGAGACAAGATGTTCTGGAACAATTGAGCTACCACTATACTGGTCTTGACTCGAGATATGCCCAAGACTGGCGCCAACGCAATATTGGAGCTGACGTCTTGCCTGACTGCAAGATTCCAAGTCGTCTTGTTGACGCATTGGCTCGAAATAGGTATCTGAATCGCGCCAGTTACCACTTGAAACAACTGTGAGTACCTAGCTATGCCGCGATGATTGAACTGTGAGCTGATCTTGCAACTTGAGGTCGCTATCTCTCTTTGATCTTGATATACACAGTGTAAAATCCCAGGATGAAGCTGAATCCTTAAACCTAGGGGACAAGTTCTATCGTTTGCGCGAGGAGTACGAAAGTTTGGATTTTGGTGATCTGAAGCAAACGGGGCATTGGCACGGCTCGATCCCGCACTATGTTGGTGGATACGACGTTGGGTACTACTCATATCTCGTCTGCACTGCCTTTGCTCAAGACATCTATGAGTCTGTCTTCCAAGATAACCCTTGGGATAGGTCAAAATGGCAAAAACTCAGGCGTGAGGTCTTGCAATATGGAGGGAGCCATCCTAACATGATGGGTATGCTTCGAGACTTTCTGGGAAGGCCACCTAGTAAGGAGGTCTTTATTGAGACCCTGAAACGGGCTATAGTGGAGGACGGCGCTAGAAAAGGTTCTTGTAAATAGTTCTTACACAGCTCTAGTCTTGTGATATTTGAAATAATTACATTGGATAAAAGGGAGGATAGAAGTATAAGATTCGGGTGATGGACCATTGTGTACTTATTCAATTGACTTGTAGCTGAACTATGTAGAATATGGACATGAATCACGGTTCAGCGAGGGAGAGTCCAATTCTTATCCCACCCGAAGATGTTGAGCCCCAGCTTTTGTCCTGATTTGACCGGCAAGGATGCATGGCGTACATCAGGATGGAACGAACCGTTGGGATACATGTTTTCCCAAAACACAGCCGAACCCTTGATCGGCTTGAACGTAACACCGGGATATTCAGTGTCTTCGCACTCAATGATCTCACACCATCTTTTGTCTGCTGGACGCTCAATCAGAGGGAAATTCGTTCCACCACCGGTGAAATCATCGTTGAGATACACCATGAACGTTGTGATGCGGTTCCCGATGTTCATTCGTCCATCGTAATCTTCATGCCAGGCAAAGAACCCGTTGACGGGATATCGCTGTGCTTTCATCTGTTCAATCAATGTACTGTTGCCTCTCCAGCCCTGGAGCCTCCTTGCTCTATTGACGAGGCCTCGCGTGATGGAATCGTTTCGTGGCACCGGTGCCATTTCAGATATCCTAATATCTTTGTCCACATAGGCCTCTCCATTAGGATATATCTTGGAAGTCTCCCATTTCCCATCACTGGTGGCTGCGTTAGCTTTTGTAGTTTTTCTGGCAGCAATACTGACCTTATTTTGAGAACATGCTCAATCTCACTGTTTGATAGGAAACCACTTATATGCAGTATCAGGGGATCTCTGGAGAAGACCTGAACTTGATATTTATGGTTTTCAGGTACAATCGTTCCACTGAGCAGTTGTGAACTCTTGACGACAAGCTCCGGGTTCAATAGCCAAGCCAAGGCTGGCCCGAGTATCAAAACACTGGCATAATAAACCAATTTTGAAAGGGGTAAAGGCATGTTGAGTATAGTAATAGTGATACGGTTAGAGCATTCTACTCAGCTTGTTGATGGGGCGGTGGCCGATATTGGTTGTGTAGAATGACACTAATGGAAAGCAAGAGAGTGATTGTTTATGGGCAAGAGTTTCCTTCGCCAACACGACTAACGATGCTGCAGACTTTGCACGGACAGTAACCGTTATTCGCCACTTGCTTTTTACCTGTATTTGCAGCAGCCAACGAGCTGAGACATGAGCTCGGCAATTAGTTCCCGTCCTTCCTCCCGTGATAAAATGGACGTAACATGCCTATGTGGATATGAACGCCGCAGCCGCGGCTCGGGAAGACGGAGGCCAGGGTGTAGATGCACTGTAAACTTTGATAACAAAAAGGATGCCGGAGTTTCTTTGTCGTCAGTGGTGTTTCCTTACTGAATCACGCCACTATCGGGTATTGCGGGACCGGGATGGTACCCTACCTTAGCTTTTGCCCCTTGGTCTCCCGCATGTAACTCTAGTTCAAACTCAAGGTTCGGAAAACTAGGGCCATGTAACCTAGGGCGGCCAAGGTGAGGCATTCATCCGAGATAACACTGCCCAGACACAATTTCTGGTGGCACACCAACTGTCCACCCATTTGCTAAAGATTAGGCATTTCTCTATTCAAACCATACACAGGTCATGCCAGGGCCAGGCATAGCACCTAATCACAACTACTTCAGCATCTTGCTCCATTGTTTCTTCAATTTCATACAACACTTTCGGCCGACTCTCCCAGCACCTCTCGCCCCCAAGTTGTCCAGCAACGTGCGTTGTCAAAAATGCCGACCGAGCCACAAGCACACTACCAAAGCCTCGAAGCTGAAGATACAGAGGCGTCTTCAACTGGAGGTAGTCCCGGGGAACAAGCTACCTTATATCGCCCATCGCGTCAAGGCTTGATATTCGCGTGGTTCAACAGGTGTAAATGGTTTATCGACACGGTTCTCCTATTCTTAATTCTTGTTCTTCTCACTGCGGCCGTCTCATCCAGACAGGAAACCCTTTCTTTGCAAACCACAGGTGATTTGACCGGTTTTGTTCCCAAATGTATGACGCCCTCTCATGATTCTGCGCATTTACTGACATGCAATGATTCGATAGTTCCCAATCGCATCACCACATTCACGCCTGATCCGGGATTCTTTCCTGACGACCCTAAGAAGTTTTTCACAAACGCTACAAGAAACAAATGGCTCGGCCTAGTCCCAGGCAAGTCTCTGGCTACCATCTATATAGCTTCTCTAACTAAAATATCCAAGATGGATTAGGTTACCTTCACATTCAAAGGCCCGAAGTATACAATAACCTGCCAACGCCTCTATCGAACTATAAAGACAAAGAAATGTTCGTGGTCACGACTTCGGTGACTCATCAACTGCACTGTCTGGTGTGTCCCATCACCTGCGAGGAATTTAACTCTTCGCTTTAACTTCTATATCCTAACCTGTATTACGTATAGTACAGCATTGCCCAAGGATATGCCATGTTAGCTTTACATCAGGACGCCGAGCACGGTGAAGCACATTGGCACATGAATCACTGTTTTGACTATCTGCGTCAGAGTATTATGTGTGCAGGTGATGTCGCTTTGGAAGGTCAGCAGACAACCTTTGCAAAAGGTATTCCCGGTAGTGATGGCTGGGATGCGATGCATATTTGTAAGAATTATGATCAAGTATACCAGTTCTTGGAACGTCATAAAGCCTTAAAGGACCATTGGATTTAGTTTAGCCCTCTTGGTTTCTGTTAATATATAACTTTAAAGAACTTAAGGTATTTATACAGTTGCCTTAATAGTATTTCTTATATTATTTAATAACTAATAAATTAATTTTAATAAGAGATAAAAGGATATTAATATAATATAAAGTAGTTAATAAATTAAATTTAAAGTAATTAATAAACTTTAATTTATTTATAAAATATAATATAATTTTTATAAAAACTTATAAGTTTATAAACTTTAATTATAAAATTATAATAAAATGTTTTTTTAAATAAATTACTATAACTTAAAAAAAGAAAGTATTTATATTATATATAC
>JAAOAN010000413.1:0-13623 GCA_013396205.1 Fusarium mundagurra | reverse complement strand
CAGCCCTATTGAGTATTGAAGAGGGTGTACTGCCAAGCCACCGGGCTGTTAACAGCAGGGCAAAGCCGCAGAAGGGTTGAGTCACACCAGGCCATTCCAAGAAGAGCATAGCTTAATTGAAATATATGTCTCCTCTGTCAAGAATCTGGGCTAACTAGAATGTCTGAGGTCTCTTGTCAATGACATCCTCTCTCTGTGATAGGCCAGGACACAGCCGCACAGGTCGCATATAGTCGGATCGTGGAGCCTCCGGGTCTACCGGTAGTTGTCATATTGTTGCTAGATATGTAAGTGACGTTCTTCAGATAAAAATACTCCAGTAACATTTATTTATCATTCAGAAGTGTATATAACGATCATCAAGGTCCTAGCAAAAGTCCCAATTCTCTCCAGCATCGCTACTATCAATCACTTGCTTAACAAAACAAATCAACTCAACCACATCTATCTTCATTTATCAGCTTAAGCCTCACGATAAAATGCATTTCACCACCGCTGCCCTCTCTACCCTCATCGTCTCCGCCGCCTTGGCCGTTCCCCTCAACTCCACTCCTTACGACAACCCAGACAGCAATATCTTCCCAGACTTTGACCGCTACTCAGACTGGGCAATCTGCAAGGGCAAGATCACCAAAGACCGCTTCCCCAACCTTCAGACTCCCAATCGTGACGGTGGCTGCGTCCGGTACTACCGGGGTATCGATATGACAGGCGTCGTCACGGAGCAACACTTCTTCTTCAAGGATGGCTTCAAGACCGCCTGCGACTGTGCCGCCAAGTGTTTAGAGGAACCCAATAAGTGCACAAACTGGGTGTGGAAGCATACCTTCATGCCGGAGGATGGTGGCAAGCGGTCGTGCACTCTGTACAGCAGTCCCAACCTGCCGACTGACGTTACGCCTAAGTACGACTTGGCGAACAGCAAGGGCTTTAACCTGTTGCAGGCTGCGAATAACCCGCAGGCTGGGGCCCCCGCGCCGTTGACTTTCCTGGACGCGGCTGGAACGATCCCTGACAAGTTTGGCGTGTCTGGCTTTATGGTGCAGGATCAGAACGGCAGACAGTTCTGTCAATGGGCTCGTTATTCATGGGATTGTGTCGGTCTTCGGATTGGCTAGAAGAGGGGGCTTAGATAGGTATGATATATCGTTTTTGATTTCGGTTTTTGTCTGTATGCTTAACTGTCATTCCTTAATATTCCGTCAGTCCTTGATAAACTACCCTAAGTTACGAACAAAGGGTACTAGGCGCGTTTTAAACAGGAGGTATAAGCAACATATAGCCACAAAGAAGAGATAGACATTACTGATATAGAATAAGAAGAGAGAGTCAGTAGAGTTTATAGATGAATTCATATAGTCGTATTAGTTATTTGGTAGCGTTGCAATTGAGTTGAAGTTTAGCATTAGATTACTTGGGTAGGGCCTAGAGATCGGCCCCCCGTGCTTTCGTTACTACCTTCGGTATCCGTGCCTCAAGCACGGGGGGTGCACTGACAGGGAAAAGGGGCTGCTGACAGGGAAAAAATTTAGGTACCTCAATTTGGCTGCAAAACCCGCCAAATTTTTGTAGCTTCTTTATATGCATGTCCCCGTTTCCTACACCTATGATGCCTACAATTATTTATCTACCGCAGCACCACAGCCTCTATTGACATCACCACCTTAACAACAAATATTTAATCAATCACAACTATTGCAATAGTACTTTAATTAATAAAAAAATATGACATCTGAAAGCCCAGAGCTTGCTCCATCAGCACAACAAATATATATTAATCCTGAGACTGGTTTACCACGAATTTCCCGCTTCACGGACTATAATATTGAAGAACGCACCATCGCAGCAAAGGCATTATATCTAGAGGGCTTTTATCCCTCTATGAGAGCCGCTGCACAAGCATGGAAAGTCAACTATAAGAGACTTCGCAGTAGGATCAACGGCCATCATCCTGTAAGAGATAACGGCGGCAACAGGACGTTATTCAGCAAGGAAGAAGAGAAAGCTATACTCGCCTGGTGTTGGAGGAGAGTAACACAGGGGCATCACATACAACAACGCACACTTCGTCAGTATGCGAATTCCCTGCTTAAGGCTACACATCGTGAGCCTCATGCCTCAAGATTCTGGGCTCGCCGCTTCCTCAGGCGGTATCGTGAAGTCTTTCATAGGAGAAAGAGCCGTACTCTTGCTGCAAATCGCAAAGCTATGGCAGACCGAGCCAATGTCGAAGAGTGGTTTGCAAAATGGACAGAATTTTTCGAGGGAAACGACATCAACTTCGATAATGTCTGGAATTTTGACGAGACCGGCTTTATAATAGGATATCTAATGAACGGTTTTATGATATGGACTTTCCTCGATATCGACTCCCCTCTGTTAACTGATGCACATACGACTATTAGTATGACTATCGTGGAGTCAATATCTGCAACAGGAGGAATCATAGCCCCGTTTATCATCATGCCCGGCGTACAGATTCCCTCCCGTTGGGTGGATAATGACCTAGACGAGCAGGCTACGATAGTCACAACACCAAAAGGCTATATCGACAATATCACGGCACAGGACTTCTTTAACCACTTTGAGAGACTTACCCGGCCTCAAAATACATCAGATCTTCGAGTTATTCTTTATGATGGATGTGAAAGTCATTTCACCAAAGAGCTTTATCAGAAAGCTCTAGATGCGAATATTATCTTATATCCCTTCCCTCCTCATCTGACACATATACTTCAGCCGTTAGATGTTGGATTATTCAGTACATATAAGCATTGGCATCAGGAAGCCTTACTCAGGGAAATCGCTGACGGTGCTACGGACTTCAATAAAGCTGACTTTATGTTTCATTTACAGGAGATTCGCCGCAAAGCTACTAAGAAAAGTACTATCATCTCATCGTGGGCGAAATCCGGCATCTATCCTCTTGATCCCTCCGTTGTTATCAACAAAATGGTCAACCCTCTTTCATCCCTATCTTTGGAGGTTGCTGAACGTGATCTTCCCGGCTATGTCACACCTGGGTTATCTTCCAACCACAGCAGTGACTTTCGCGATGATTCAAATGAAGAGGAAATTGGCGAATCATCACGAGATATACATCAAAATACTCATCGCAACGAGGGGATTCCAATGATGCCCTCCACGCCTCCAACGGTTATCTGGAACAATGTCAACACACCTCAGCTTAATCTACGGCAAATCAAGCAATACGAAGGTTATGTGGCCCTTCGTATTGAATCTTCAATATCCTCAGGCGTGCCTCTGACCCCAAGTGTGTTACATGTTAACGAAAAAGTGCGAAAAGCACACACAACCCTTGCCTTGAACGGTATCACAGCTACTCAGGAGATGCGCCGTTTGAAGGAGAAGAGCCTACGACGTTCAGAACGGGACGAAGGAACTATTATCATAGCAAATTACGGGCCAATTACAGTTTATGATGCCAGACTTCGTGTCGCAAAGGATCAACATAATAGACGGGCAAATCAGGATGCAGAGCTTCGTCGTTATTATGCCAAGGAGGTCAGAGACGAGGCTGTATATCTACGGCGGTGGCTTTTCTCTGTAAGGAAGCTACTACGGTCATCTTTGAAGGAATATCATCCTATTGAACAACATAGGAGTCAACCTTCATACTCACAGGAAGTGAGGCCATTCACAGTCAGTGAATTCTTCATCAAGACTCAATCCGAGCTTTGTATCAAGTCTACAGAGCTTCTAGCTACAAGATATTGTGCTCACCGTGAGATGCACGCAAAGATGAAAGAATCCAAGCTTTTGGCCAAGCAAGCAAGAGATGCACAACAAGAACATATACCTAAGATCTTCCCTTTTTACTGGAATCCTCCATTCCTTCTTCCTTTTGACTATAATATTAATATAGTCAAAGATGCAGTCGATTTGATAGCCTCACCTTCGAGAAAACAGCGTGGAAAGCAGAAAGCGTTGTCTGTTGATGATGATGAATTGGATATCGATGAAAGTGAAGATGATGAAGAGATTGAAGATGATGAAGAGATTGAAGAAGAAGAAGAAGAAGAAGAAGAAGAAGAAGAAGAAGAAGATGATGATGATATATCAGTTAAAGATACTATTGAAGTTAGGTAGGATGTCTTAGTTGTTGCGAAAAAGAATGAATAACATACCTGATTTTGATGATATATTATGGTGTTGTGGTTGTGATGCATTTGTCTCGTAGATGCAGATGGAGGGGTTAGTCCGGTCTGAATTATGTTACTAACCGAGGGAAAGTCGGTACCTTCATTTGGCGGGTTTTGCAGCCAAATTGAGGTACCCCAATTTTCCCTGTCAGCAGACCCTTTTCCCAGTCAATGAACCCCCCGTGCTTGGGCACGGAGCTTGCGGAGTGATACCACAAGCTAAGGGGGGCCGGTCTCTAGGCCCTACCCAAGTAGAACCCGCCCCAAGCCAGCGTAACGGTGCGTTGGTTCCCCTCTTCAACGAAAAACGAGAGAAGCATCCGCCTGCCACGCAAAGAAACAAAAGAACAACCTGGAGTAGATCCAAACAATGAAGCCTCGTGCGAAAGGCAGATTCTATTCACGCTGTAAGAGCATGATTTAATCACCTGCACATTAGTTGTCATTAACTGACGTTGCAATATACAGCTGGTTGCGCCAATTGCAAGCAAAGGGTGAGAATTGAACAGAGTGGATGCAATTCATTCAAGCGAAAGAATTCGACGCTAACTAGTGAGAAGCATATCAAATGCGATGAAGCGATCCCTGCATGCTTGGCATGTGTCAAGAGGAGCGTTAAGTGTCCTGGCTACCGACAACCAGTCAAATGGTCCGACAAGTATGAGAGGCGGGCGGCCAATGATTCAAAGCCCCAACCAGGGTTGGAGGGCTTTTGGCTGACTTTCGAACAAGAGGCTGCGGAGCTACAAGCTGCGATTGCTTCAAACACATCACCATCACCCCAGAGTATAACAGTTTCGACACCAAGCGACGACTATCCTAATACAGCGTCACCGGGCAGCAATGCTAGTCCTAGGGAAGCTAACCACACAGGGTCACTCGGCCTCTCAGTTCTTGGTACTGATAGCGCAAACAATAAATTGAAAACAGTCGAGTCTCCATCCCGTACGGTATCATCACGCTTTTGCGCTGACAATGGCGTCGGCTCGCTCATCGACCCTCTATGCTCGGACGTTCAAGAGATAGAAGCACAAGAAGGAAGGAGACAAAGCATCTCAGATGCGCACATTCACCATCTTTTACTGTCGGGAAATCACCTGAACTCTTTATCAAGCTACTACTTCTCCCTGGTCTGCGGCATCACCTCGGGGTTTGATTCACCAGACAATCCGTTCCGAGCGTTGGTTGCCGATCTCATGTTTAGTTATCCACAAGTATTCCACAGCGTGAATGCAATGTCTGCAGCTCACTTATATCAGCGAGATAAAAAAAGGATGGCTGTGTCGTTGGTACACCGCACAGAAGCAATATCTTCTCTGGCTTTAGGGATCCAAAAACTAACCAAGGAAAAGCTTGCGGAAGACGGTTCCCATGCACTATCTGCTGCTATTCTACTCGCCACTTTCCTTTTAGGATTGAGCTCTGTGAGCACCGAGCTACCCTCCATTCCCTTTACGATTTCTAACATATGAAAGACATGGAACGACGCTTCGTCATTTGAGCCAACTTACATGCAAGGCGCTCGCAGCATTTTGCAACATTGGACATCGGGGACTGCCAGATTGCAACCTTTGCCACCACCGTCTATCAAGTCGCTTCCCTTCATATCTCAACACACCAATTTCTTCGTTGGCATTGTAGCGTACTTAGAGTCTATCACAGCGTTTCATATGGACCAGGAACTATCAGCAACTGACTGCCTTCTCCCACTTTGTGACGACGTCGAGTCTAGCGGCGGACAACCGAACTCGTTGGCAGGCATCACGCCCACGCTGTTCATATACATGGCCAAAACAGGCTGCATTGTCCGGAAACATTACGTCACACGATCGGCGTCGACTGATTACGAACAATTGCCTAGTTCGGTGCTTCTCAAGAGTGCGCGGCAAGTGCAGCAGATGATCCTCAGTTACAGGATGCCACCAAGTCACAGGTTTAGCGAAACACATGACAGGCTCACCCCGCTGAGTCATTTCGAAATCATAGGTCGTGTTTATCAGCTCTCTATTCTGCTCGAACTGTATAGAGCTTTCCCCGAGCTAATGGAACCGGAACAACCATCTACAACTTCTAGTCCCTTGGCGCAGGCCACAGAGCCAACCTCATATGCCACGCTACCTATTTCGCAGTCACTTCTTTCGTTGGCAATAAATATTCTGGCACTGCTATCTCAGTTACCAGATACATCAAGGACCAAGTCAATCCAATTACTACCATTGGTAATTGCGGGCAGCACTTTGCAATACTGCAAAGAACGATATATCCAAGATAACCTCTCAGAAGGACTAAATATACACCAGGGGATGACATCTTTGCTTACCAGCGAGGCTGTTGTGTCGCATTGGAGGTCGTTTGTGGCAAGTAAGTTGACGACACTGTATAATTACATTGGCTTGAACGCAATTCAGCGTGGAATACAGATCATAGAAAGGGTCTGGCAGCGTGCTGATGAAGTACAAACACGCAAAAAAGGGAGCTATGGCCATGATGATGGAAAAATGGAATGTTGGGTTAAGATTATGTACGAGGGGAAGCTAGAAACTCTGCTCGGCTAGGCGTTGTGAGGCATCCCACCTATATTCAGGCTTATACTGCCATCACATCTGGCACCCGCATCGGGGAATAGTCGAAACATTGATCAAACCACTTGTGACAGGATATTGCCCACTGGCCTGCAAAATAAGCAAGTTTAAATTAAAGTAAGGAATGAAATACAATCTTCCTTCCCGGTAGCTAGCCCTACCCGATGATCGTGGCATGTTGTCCCTATTCCTCTTATGCGGTATTTGACCATCTCCCACCATTAACGACCGGTAGAAATACCTCTCAATTGGCCGTGACTCCCATAAGAACATGGGCCCTAACAACGGGCATTTTGAACCTGTGTCTGCCTACTGCAATATAATGTGAGAGCCCTAGGACGATCCATCCTACCATAATGACAATAGAGTAGTTCATGTTGGTTTCGGTAACAGGCATTTGTGTGGGAAACGTGCTGAAAATAACGGTGACAATTGACCAGACAAGGGCAATTATGTTGCAAACTATACCACTTAAACGATTGAGTTTGAAGGGGCCATAGTCCGTAGGGGAAAGAGCGCTGCGGCCAAAGAATAACATGCAGGCCACTGGAAGTAGGTAGGATATATACATGCCAATGATGGCCATGGATAAGACAGCGTTGAATGCCGTCGAGTTGCCGACATAAATAAGCCCAAGGAGCATTTCCAGGACGGTAACAAGGGCGATGGCACGAAGAGGAATCTGCTTCTTATCGTCGACTTTGCTAAGGAAAGAGGATAAAGGAGTACCATCATCGCGGGCAAATGCCCATAAGGTCCTTGAAGCTGACGCTAGACAAGCAACACTCGCGGCCATAGCAATTATGACGATGAAGAGCACCAAGACTGTCGTAAAAGCATTGGACCTGGTTGCCTCTGAGAAAATGACGATGAATGGGAAGCCGGTTCGCGTGTCGAGAATAGTGGTTAACGAGCCCGCAGAAAACGCCAGTATCATGACATAAGCGAGGCCTATAATGCCGTTAAGGACAACACTCCCAACCATAGCCACAGGCACATTGCGTGAAGCGTGGGGTAGCTCCTCTGCTAAGTGGCAGGCTGCATCGTATCCCAAGAACGGGTAAACGGTACTGATCAGGCCGACAAGCCATGCTACTCCATCGCTGGACCAGCCAGTCGAGTTACTGAATCTTGTAAAAACACTCTCGGCGTCAGTCTTTTCAGATTTGACAGCCAGACTAATGAAGACCACAAGGAAGCCAACAATATGAAGAACACCTTGATTCCTATCAGTTACAAACTCACTTGGTGCAGGATAACCGGAGATATACATACCTGAGACTAAGTTGGAAGTAGGAAGAGCATGGTAACCCCAAGTATTCATAATAAAAACGTAGGTGAGGACTGCCCAGTATAACAGCAGCCCATGCCAGCGCTGCGGGACATAGGTCTCGTCGTTAAGAACGATCAAACCCTGAATTATCAGGCCACCGGCGAATGCTGCTGAAGCTGTCAACACAATCTGGCCGCCGATCGAGATCCAGCCTGTCAGCCACGAGACGGCCTTCCTGCCACGAGGTGGGAAAAGAGCGGCCACCCAGTGATACTGACCTAAAGATAGGTCTGTGTAAGTAACATATTCCAAGGACAGGGCAGTAGTGCAGAAAAGAAGACTTACCTCCAGCCGTTGGGTAAACAGAGGCGATCTCAGCCAGAGATAGGGCGGTAGCTACCGTACAGAGGAACGAGGCAATACTGCAAGCAAGTCGAATGTTGGAAGTGTGCAGAAACTGGACGGAGGGGTTGAAACTGACTAATTGTAAACAAGACATGGCACGCCACCACTGGCCAGAGCCTGAGCAACAACAGACGAGAGGCCCTCCCATGTTCCCATCAAACATAGGCAGAGGCATATGATTGAAGGCAAAGAGAAGCGCCTCTCCAATTCTGCGTGAAGGCCAAGTTGGTCCAATCGCGCAGCATCTGAGTTCATTGCTTGATTCTCCAGCCGGCAAGGCTCAAGTTTAGAGTCGGCCTCGCCTAGGTCGGGTTTTTCTTTTGTGGTAGTCATGATGATACTCTATGAAAGGGTTTGAACTTTTTCAGAAAGATCATCGTTCAAAGGGAGGCAAAGTCTGGGGTTAGTTATATTTCCCTTCCCAACATCCATGCTGCTGGTCTGGACGTTTGATTGCGGGGGACACAACCAAGCTGGTTTGTTTCTGGTCAAGCTAAATTCGATATCGATGAGCCATGGCTTGAACAAATGGCTGGGCTATCCGAACCCCGGTGTACGCGATAAGCAAAATTTCACTAGTGTTGGGGGACTCCAGTATGCCGGGGAGGGTCAGGAAACTGTGCAGAAAAGGCTAAACTCTTTATGTAACTATATTACGAAGGCTTTAGTATTGTATGTCGCCCGCATCTCCTCAGTGCCCACAAGCCTCAATTCTCGTACTGACAGCGGGGTCGGTCCAATTAAAATGCCTCAAATAAGAGGTACTTTATTGCCTAACTAATTTCTATTATGATAGAAGTACCAGCAATTCCCGTTGTTACAAAGAGGAACCTTGCATATGCTACACCAGTAATCAGTCTGCCCCCTTCTCGCATTGCCGTCACCCTCCCCAAGTGGCCTCCTTCTTTGGCCCTTTGACCTCACTTGGCCTTGCCGAAAGCCCTGACAAGCAAAGCAATCCGACCTCATCTTCCGGCAGACAAGAAGGTGCTCTTTTTGCTGTATTTCAGGGTCGGATTCGTCCCCTGCGCGATACCTCTTCCTTGACTGACTTCCTTCATGATATGTGTTGAATAAGGCGTTGTAAATGCACTCTCGCCACTCCCTTTGAGTCGTATATCTCTTCCAATTTGGCTGCGGCCCGTGTAGTTGAGCAATATAGCTGTTGATAAGGGCCACATCAAGAAGGAAGGTCCAACAAAGTGCCTGCCAAGGGCCGCGGCGGAGGGGATGATCATACGCATAATATGACCTCAACTGGTCACCTCGATCAACATGATTCATTTCGTCGTTGTAAGCAGCAGCAACTGTCGGGATTTTTATCACCTTGACAGCGTCGTCACCAAAAAAACGCTGTATCGGCTTGGCTTCTGACTTCTTAGAAGACGGCCTCTTCCTCTTTCGATCGACTCGCTCATCGCCCGTGAACACAGTAGTCAGGAATAACACAAGGCAGTTGTCTTTCCAAGCTATTTGGTTGACCTAGAAGTACGGCACATAGACAAATTAGTAGGGATTTCACATACAAAAATTGTCCGAAGCTAGTACCTGATTGTCAGGGGTTGGGATCACCTTGACTTGGTTAAACTCGTAGCTGGTTTTGGCTCCCCATCAGCCTTCTTATCTTCTTCTAGCTCCTTATGGATGCCGCATTTAGGGCGAGCCGTGCCTGTGGCCCCGTGGCCATGTTTGCGAAGGCTGCGGAAGAGATCTGACGATGAGAAGAGGTTATCCACAAAGACGTGATATGTCGCTTTTGGCAGCATATTTGCTAGGGCAACAACGACGCTCTGGGTCGAGTTCAAGGCGATAGGCTTGTCTTCTGTGGCAGGCTTCTTCCCTGCGGCCTTGGTTGCACCCCTGCCTCGGCCGCCTCTTCGCCCTTCCCGGCCTTGTGTAGATGACTTCGATGGGGGAAGTTCAACGCCAACGGCGCCGTATTTTGCTTCCTTGATATGCCATAGCCACCGGATAAAGAAGCCCTGTTGAGCGATAACCCAGATCTTGAACCCTAGGGGGTCCGGCTTGCCCTTGACAAGCGTTGTCTCATTTGACCGGCCTGTGTAGCGAATCATACACTCATCTACAGCTAAATGAGAGCCCGGAACGAAGATCTCTGCGGACACGGCTTGTATATGATCAGACCACTCATCAGCAGCTTGAAATACCTTCGGAAGAGGTGCGGTCTCATCGATCTTGCTGTGGTCGAAGGGACGAAGGTGCCGGTGGATGAGCTGAAACTTCCAATACGGCATGAACTTGATTGAGTGCTCAGGGCGTTGAACACCCGGCTGGGGGGTACTCCAGTAGCTCTTGATCGTTCTTTCCTTATGTATGCCCATATAAATTAGTATTCCAAGCCATACATATACTTCTGCAACTGAGGTTCCTTCCCATTTTCTCAGACTTGCCGTTTGCTTCATTGGGTGCTTCCAGCTATCAATAACGCCATTTTCTTTGAGCCACGTGACCAAGACCTTGGTGTATTGAACCCATTTTTCAACAAGGGAAATAGGAAGAAAAAGCTGAAATAGCTGCAGCGGCGTTGGGGGTAGATTGTTGATGCGAAAGCTGCGTGTTTCTACGGGGAAAGGCTCGAATTTGGTGCCGCGGTCTGTTTCGGCCGGAAAAACAGCTATCCGGGTCGGGTCATTTGGGTGTATATGGCGACTGTGATCTTCTTTGATAAAGCTACTGTCATTATAGGCGTTGATAACATGTATCTCTTCTAGAATTGGCGGGGAATTCATTAATAACTTTACAATAATTTGTATGGTGTTTTGGCCGAAATTGCTTCATTGAACTAACTTTCCGTACCCCGCTTGTACTGTCGTCATGACCGGGGTCATGTGGGGCGAGGTACGGGATTGAGGCTTGTGGGCACTGAGGAGATATTTATGCTCTATGGTCGTGCGGCTTCGACTCCTTCAACACATCAATACATCACTGCGCACTGTAATGGAGTCCCCGAGTTGCCACCACGGAGCATATGGGGATAATATTTTGCATGTGAAGTGGAGCTCGAGTCATTTCGTCGCCGTTTTGCCAAGCCACTGTCAGACATGCCCGAGTTCGCTCCATCCCCGCAGCAAGCGCGCTCAGTTTCGCGTGCGATAATTGGATGACTGATCCGGATGGCTTTCCGAGCAAATATGCAACTGGTTGTGTTGCTGGTTATGTTACTGGTATATTGCCAATTGCCACTTGGCGCTAGAATAAAGACTTCATCAGCATTCCCACGATTCCCCTCAACCAAATGCGCCAGCTGCATCTCCTACAGAGCTGATTTGCGCCCTGTGATCTATGTGGTTAGGGGGGACGCCGGAATATGCCGCAGGGCCTGCTGGTAATCATCCGGGAAAATGTTCAAGTTGCGGGTTAACTCGCGGCCAGACAATGGTTTGAACAAACAGAATGACAGGGAGTGATACGGGCTTGGAGATCTCTAACCGGAAATTATAGAACTAGGTAAGACGTAAATATATCTACTGGTATTAACGATAGTATTGTCGCTATTAGTGCTAGGGTGGTTGACAATTAACATTTAAATTCCGTGCTTGAATCCTTGATGGGGATTTAGGTGAACTCGAAGCTATGAGAAGTGCCCAGCTTTTCGGCAAGTACCGGTAGCGTGAATACCAAGCCAGTAAAGGAATGCAACCATTATCCCAAGCCGAAGTACGGAGTAGCCTTGCGCTATTACTGTGATCGCGAAATAGGAGATGACTGATTGGATCTAGTGACTTGGTGATTGCTCCCTACATGCATTGCAGGCGGTGTGGTGAGTTGGCCCGCCACCAGCTGCTAGGGAGGGTGGGGACAGGAAGAAACAAATGTCCGCGGTTCAGCCGTTCTAACTCATTTACCAACCGTCCTCGATAGTATTTCTTAACGGTCTCCCCTACCACTTTTTTCTTCATGCTAGTCTACTACTAGAAACATCAAACCTTTCTAACTTCCTTTAGACGATTACCTATTCTACCCTTTAGACCGCCACGGACGATCTAGCAGTATTCTCACAGCACACAGCAGGCAGTAGACCTAAGCCAACCCTTGACTATCTATACCGGGTACTCTAGCTATGACTAATCGCACTGTTGGTGCCACTGAGAATGATGTCCTGGGATTTTATCTCGATCTCGAAGAACCTTACTTCGTGAAACTGGTCAACGTTATAGTAATGGTCCTCGCAATCAGCGTTTCTGTTGCCCTTTTTAGCAGGTCCCCCACAATCCCCTTACACTGGGCCTAATAGACTAATTGCTAGTTACAGCGCAGCGATCCCTTCTGGTGAAGAGTTGGCATACATTGTCCTACATTACCTTACGTAGGTTCATCAACCCAGTACTTAATTAATAATATAACCTAGTAAGAATAGCTAACCCTAATAGCAGTTCCACTCTTAGCATATGTTGACTTATATGTCTCCAGCCTAGGGTTGTCTTTAACGTATTTGATCAGCGAGTGCAACAGACAAGCGAGTGCAACACAACATCCCAACATCTCAGATAGAAATAGCCATAAAAACACAATAGACTATTAATTAAGTAAAATTAATCGTTATATTCTTCCAGAGACATAGCGACAACTATCTGATAGGTCCTTGTATTATGTCCTGTCTTGCCGCACGCTCCACAGCGTCTTTCCTTCATTCGCGCAGGCCCTCCTTGACCACCACTTCTCGATGGTCCAGCCACCGACTGCGCATCAACATCCGTTTGTTCAATTACTTGCCTTCCTTCCTCTACTGTCATCACCCCTCCTTTCTGCAGCCGGGTTCTTTTTGCCCTCCGCCGCCGGCTTAGTATCTCATTTGCCTGTTCAAGATCTTGGACCCTGGCCTCTAATAAGGCAACCTTATGCATAACTATCTTTGTTCCCTTGGAAGAAGACCTCAATGCTTCTAGAATCGACTCTGGAGAGCTACTTTTATGCCTTTTGATTCTCCTTTCAAGATATTCAAGCTGAGAGTCGGCTTCAAGGATAGTCTTTGGGGTCTTTGAGACCCAAGGGGCCGAGGGGCTAACTACCTCCTCCGCAGGCGTCGGAGTCCGCAGCTGCACATCGAGCTTCGAGACTACACTTTCTGGGTCGAGAGGAGCAAGCCCGGCTCCTCTAAAGGCTGCTTTAATATTTTTCTCTGTCATTGTGGCCTGGTAGGCGGTGTAAAAAGCCGGAAAGAACTCGGTTTTGGAAATGT
>JAAOAN010000412.1:0-30356 GCA_013396205.1 Fusarium mundagurra | reverse complement strand
GTATTTTATTTTAAGCTTTAAAGTAAAAGATAAATTTAGTGTACTAGAGTAGGCACACTGTATAGTGTTGTCAGACTTTTGTCCTATAATTTTAGCAACTCTTGTAATTATAAATGAGATATGGCGAGCTTTCGTGGAAGTAGGCGCATGAGCGGCCAAGAAAAGTAGATTGTTGAGGAATGAGGTGCAGGGTGGAGAATCGCGAGGGGAGAGGTACAATGGGATGGGATGCAATATCGACAGCCGATAACGGAGGCTTCAGCCGGCTGTGCATATCCTGCGTTCATTCATTCCTCAAGGGGCTGAAAGAACTTGAAATCACCTTTGTTTCTTTAGACTATTAATAGTACAATCACTGATATGGCCACTGTGAATGTAGCAAAGCCGACAAAACAGAGATCTTTATGATACATTAGGAAATTATTTGTCAAAGTCGATAATCAAAAATACAGTCTATATAACAATTATATCATAGCAAAACCCACCCTTCCTTTCTCATAGTCTCCCTTGTCCATTCATCCAACTTCTTCGCCAGCTCCTCATTCTTCGACGCACTGTTTTGCCACCAAGGCTCAAACAGCCGATGATAGATCTCCAGATACTCTCCACTCTGTTCAGGTTTCATATCCGGACTCGCCGCGCAGAAAAGACTATTCCAAGACCCCCGATCCGCAGTCCACATCAGTTTCATACATCTCAGCAGTGACACCAGTCGCAAGCTCCCGGTCTCAGCTGAATCCACACTCGAGGAGAGGTTTGTCTCTACGAGGCCGGGATGCACTGACGTTGTCCAAACCTCGCCTTCTTTGTTACCTGAGCTAGGACCGTACTTGTTGTGGAGGGTTTTCGCGTGGAGAATGTTGCCGAGTTTGCTTTGACCGTAGCGTTCCCAGACACTTGCCTCTTTGAGGGATGTGTCTTTAAAGTTGATGCCGTTCTTGGGAGCCATAAGGTGGCCGGACGAAGAGAGGTTGACAATGCGCACTGTTCCCGAGGGTGATGACTTTGATGTTTTCAGCATCACTGGAATAAGGTGTTCCGTGAAGACCCAGTGGGAAAGATAATTGGTCTCCCATTGAGCCTCATGCCCATCCTTAGTCATATCAAATGGTGTAGCCATGATACCAGCATTGTTGATAAGGCCGTGGAGGGATGTTTCGAGCGAGAGGAAGTGCTTAGCGGCTGCGACAACACTTGCGAGATCCATCAGATCGATTTGTAACAGGTCAATCTTGGTTGTGGGATGATCTTTCTGAATCTCTGCAATAGCCTTGTTTCCCTTGTCTCGGGATCGTGAACACATGTAAACGTGGGCGCCATGTCTTGCTAGATGGGAAACGGTGTAGAGTCCCCTGCAAGAAAGGTCAGAGATCTAGACCAGTTGATAGAAGGCTGAAAGATAGACTTACATTCCAGAGTTACCACCTGTGACAATGTACACTCTTCCGGTGAGATCAGGGAGGCTATCGGGGTGGAAAGTCATTGTGATGGATGTCTTGTTAGATCGAGTTCAGTATGAAGTGAGAGTAGGGTTGATGAGAGGTAGTAGTTTGGAAAGGAGGAGCATGGAGACTCGGAAAATTCATACAAGAGCTGTCCTCTTATAGTTCTTTCCGATGAATTTCGCAGCGAAAGTCCGACGCTTAACTCCATAGCTAATTCCATCGTGCCTTACATATCAAGTGTTGTGAGCAGGCTGCATAAAGACAAGAAGTGCCTGACCAATGATGATCAGGCACTAATGCAAACCCAGAAATGGACGAGTGAGCAGGTTGCATGACGCTAACTCACATGAAGTTGGTCTATGTCTTAGCACCCAATCATCTTATCGCATTGGCCTTCTATCCATGCTAGTCTGCGCCTCACATCCAACGTCTTTACCCATCAGCACAACAATGTGAGCAGCCTGCATTTCCCTTCAGCATCAACACTTCATAGTTTCAACATGTCGATTCATCAGCACGGAACATGCGTTCAGCTCACTTCTATGCCACAATTGGCTGAGGTACGAACCCATAAGATGGTTCGGCACAACTTATTCACCGGGTACAGGCACTAAGCATAGAAGATGACTGGACCGGGACAACAGATGCTGCAGCAAGAAGGAGGGCGCAGACGAGGTTGAACATGAGAGCACACCGTGCGTCACCTCCCATGGCCCATGGTTATTGAGGCTAATCAGAGTGAGTAGGGAAGCGAAAGGCTCAGGAAAAAAAGGCCAAGGCGTCAAAGCTTGAGACTGAGACGATCAAATCTGAACCAGTAGTTGAATGCTGGGATATTAACCAAGAATCCATGTCCCTCGTCCCAGCATCTCATGCCAAGAGTGTATACAACGCCAGATATCCCCTACTAGCGTACAGAACCAAGAAGAATCAGTCAAATGCTGCCTTCCCTCTGTCTTCAGATCATCTCATCACACTTCTCCAGTACAACGCCCTCCGAGCCTTGGCCGTCAACAGGACTTTCATCTCCGGCATGCTAACCACACCCCTTGACTGCGGCGACGAAGACGTTGTCCACGTGATCCCATACCCAACCAACCCAGATTCCCTCCCTTCAGCACTTCTCCCCACAATTCTCCAACAAACAGTCATGCACTGTGATTGGATTGATATGTTTCCCTCCCCAGAGGCACGGGACTGTTTGATTCGAGCTTATGGGACTTTCGATGAGGATGATTTATGGGCTGATTGCATTGGTGGCTTGTATGAGGGTTTTCCGGACGATGAGATGGAAAGACGTGGTTTGATTGCTTGGTCACCACCGTGGGATGTATCAGGATGGGAAATGTCAGAGGGTTATGTTAAGAAATGGGGTTGGTTATTCAAAGACTTGTCTGGGCCACTGGAGGCGACGAATCGGTGGAGGGTTGAGAGAGGTGAGGAGCCTCTTGACCATAAGGATTACCCACCAAGTCCTCCTATGCCTGGTTTTGTTATATCAGAAGTTTAGTGTGCATGAGTCTTGCAATCGAACTAGTATAGTTAAATATGGAACGTCGACACTTTTATTCTAAACAAACAAGAAGTTTATATTGAACAAATATATAAACTCAATATGGCCCAGAATTAAAGACCTTTAGAGACTAAAGTCAAGCTCAGATGGAATCTTGCTGGCTTAGGCCATCGTATTCACCTCGTGTCTCCGCATATATTACAAGTATAGCCAAGTATGAATCTGTGACATGGTAAGCCAATTCGGACATTGCCATGAATTTTCCAAATCAGTCTTCGGATTCAGAACTTGAAAATATATCCTTCTCGATCCAGCACGTCACCTCCCAGCGATTTGCCCAAAGGTATTGTAGTTCACGTTGACTAATCACACCAACCCCGGCATCTACTCGCTTTTTTCTCTCCTCCAAAACAGGAGCCCAGTATTCCCGCAGTCGCCGCAACTCATCAACAGCAATCTTCTGTTTCTGCTGCAAAATCTCTTCCTGTCGTTCATCGATCAAATGCACCGGAGTTATCATTCTCGGCGCCCTCCAGTTGCCAACAGAATGCTTTTGGCCTTTCCGGCAGATAGCAAGTTCCAGCTGCACATATGCACTCCGATGGCCGAAAGTACCCCAGTCTGCAATCTTGGGTGCAGGACCATAGCCAGACGGCTTTATAATTCTTGGTCCATTGTATGACCGGAGGTCGTGGTGGTACATCGTCCGGAACAGGGAGCTATCCTCGACTCTAACGCATTTCCAGAGATTCTCCGTATCGTAACGGTGTCGCATCGAAGGAGGTTTGACAGGATAGCTCGTTTTCCTTGTTAGTTCCCTGAGGAAAGTATTTCGCTTCCAGTCAACCACAAGAACCTCCTCCAGGGCTGGGAAATCCTCGATAAATGGATACAAGCAGTAATCTTCACAAGGGTGTGAGGGGGGCAGCTCATCATATCCTATCGAATCGTAGAGACAATCGGTGATATAATCAACAGCCAGGCGCCGCACTCGAGCAGCTTCATCAGCATCGAGCTGTACAGAGTTGTAAGATGCTAGATCTTCAAGCAAGACGTCTCGATCATAATTGAACCACGTTCTTGGCCCTTGGGTCTCGGCCTTGAAAGCGAGTTGGTATCCCTTCTGCATAAGATAGTTTCGCGCCTCGAAACATGTATGAAGAAGGGCTGGGACTGGAGCATTGCTGTAGAAATATTGTTTCAGGGGGCAGCATCTATTATGTAGCCAGTCGTAGAGGGTTCCTTCATAGCTCCAGAGTCGCCAACGACAATAAGAATCCTTGCAACGGAATACCGCAGCTTTGAGGTGGACCACACGAGCTGGTGTGGCGAGGAGGTAGATTTCCTGCCGGAGCTCTAGAGGCAGGCTTTGAAAGTTGGCCATTGCTTGTACCTTATGTTTTGGAAATGGATAAAATGGGGAAAAGTAAAGAACCTTGTGTGGCATTATTTTTGGGGAGTTTGATGTATAAGTACCTACTAAGTTGGTGCAACAATAGAGGTTGTTTGTTAAACATAAAGGAAACCAGGAAAGAGTTTCTTGCGGCAAAGGCAAATGCTAGGCCATTTTTTATAATCTCCCTCGGTGGATCTTTTACCTGGAATGATTTGATGATATCTGTGCATGCCATAATAACTTAAAGAGTTATTTCTCAGAGCATGTTTAAGTTAGGGGCTTAACGCAGACTATACCTGCAATTTACACTTCCAGATAGATACTCGATTTGACCATCAACCAAACTTAAATCGAGCAAACTTCGTAAACTTGGTTCTCACTAAAACAAAATGAGGACACATATTACAGTAGCAGTCAGGGCATTATCCAGCCTTCCATTGGGAATACGCATACTTCCAGTCCCACGTCGTTGGAAAGTCCCACAAATTGAGATTATCTCACGGGTCTTTTCCCATCTGTCTTAACATTTTCTAGCTCCTTCTGGGCAATGCCAAAATCTTTGCTACTGTGACGAGTTTAAAAGTGTCAGCATTGAATCTTGTAGTAGATGTCTATATCATGGTGTAATGATGTGTTCTTCTTACCTGATTCGGCCAATCTAGGACGTTTACGTTTGCTCTCACGGAACTTTCTTTGAAAGATTTCACAACCGATGCGTCGAACTTGTCGGATTTGTTGGTGTTCAGCGTCGGTGAGTAGGTGCACGGGTTTGAACTTGGGCAGCTTCCCTTTCGGCCGCCCCAATTTTGCCCAGTATTTCGCCAAATCCAACTCCAAACCTTCTCGCGGGTGATCAATAGATCTCCATTTCTCGTAAGGCTGGCTCAGATACTTTGCGAGATCTGTGTCTTGCGGTATGGGCGTTAGAGAAAAAACGACCAAGGGATTCTGTAGTGTGTGCTCTGGACATGGTTTACTACAGAGACGCGGGAGGTATTCATCAATTCTTTGGATCTCCGTAAGCTTGCAGAGGCTCCTGGTATCATAGCTGTGTCTCTGGGGAATAGGCCCGGGGTGAAAGCTTTCGCCGGACTTGCGTAAAAGCTCGCAAAAATCTACTACCACCTTACTTTGCCACTCAATGAAAAAGACTTCTTCAAGCTCTCCGAAACTCTGAAGAGCCAACCTGACGCCTTGCGTATGGAGTTCGATCCTCGCCTTCTCGTAGGCTATTCTGCGAATCTTTTGGGTATCTTCGAGGGGGAACGGATTGATGCCTTGGTTCATCAAGGCCAGTGTACCTCTGTCGATATATAGGGTATCTCTTTTGAAGTTGAACCAGAATTGTCTCCCAGTTGATGAGACTTGGAAAGCCAGCTTGTAGCCCGTTCTTTCCAAGTAGGCTCGAGACTCAGTGCATGTGTGTAGTAGAGAGGGAATGAGGGTGCTGCATGAGGAATGCCCTTTTCTTATGTCAGGCGTTGGGTATGGGTACTGAGTGTGAACAACACGATCTGGTGTGGCCAAGAAATAAATTTCATGACGAATCTCTGGCGGGAGATCCCTCATACGGTGAAAGGACTTCAAAGCCATGGTGAGATGTTGGTTTGTAATGTGGGAGGTTTGCTGAGTTTCTCATCATGAAAGTGGGAGGGGATTCACTTTATCATCTTAGTTGATGCAATTAATATTCTTGAATGGCTTTGTTGGCGCTTGGTAGTCGGGCCATGACCGAATACACTACGAATACAACATTTCTTGTCGTCATCAGATTTTTGTATGCACGCGTGCTTTGTGTTATGCCAACTGTTGTGAGGATCTATCTCAATTAAGCTGTCTCATCATTTTTAACCCTCTTTTAGTATCAGGAGTTTTTTTGCTCCCCAAGCCATGTCACCAAAGCTTCAAGACTGTGACTACGGATGATACAAGTTTATCTGATACATAAAAGAGGTGCACTTGAAACATAAGCTAAGGATAAGAGCGAAACCTGTGGCGGAATATCTTGTGCAGTCTGCCGACAGGGGGGCACAAGTGTGATAATCCGTGATCGACGTTTCACTTAATCGAGATCAGAGGCTTCATTACAAAAGGTACAAGACATAAAACTCTGCAGTAACTCAATGGTGTGGCTTTTGAGAGAGAAGACTTTGAGTTCAATCATGTATCATCACTCACTCCAATTAAAGTCTATGTCCTCAATTCCGAGTCGATGATGATGGGACTCCTAGCAATGGATCGATGCAGATGCTACTCTGTACCTGCAGATAGAGCCAGGTACCCGGTTGCTGTGTGGATTCTTTCGTAACCCACCTGAATGACCGTACCTAATGTTAATATTGACCACAAGATCAATCCACAACGTACCATATTTCGTAGATGGCGGAGAATACAATGTCGTCATTGGTCCTGGGACGCGAGTGTAAACAAAGAGCATCAATAACTTCAAGCCTTTGTTTACAAAAAGTAAAAAAATGAGGCTTTCTGCACACAGTGGACAAAGAAACTTCAGGGGCATCCCTACAGGGATTAGCCAGGCCAGGCCAACCTAACCGGTGGAAAGGGTCCGCCCGTGCCTTGCTTGGACTGGGGATGAAAATACGGGGGGACGCCGGAAGCTTTAGCCACAAGTTGGTAGGGGAGGGTGGTTAGGAACACATGGCTGATTGTTCCGGAAACAGACGAAAACAACAACGATCAGGCTGTTGCACGCGACTTGCTCAGGGCACACTGTACTTTTAATACTTTAGACGCGTGTCTAAGGCGGACCGGGCCTAGGAACACCGGGTTTGCAAAAAGCCACTAAACATCATCAACAGGTTAGCGCAATCTAGTGGGTTCGCAGCCCGTTCCCCACTGGAACCCAACCCCGACCGACCCTGGCACCGAAGAACTGACTGGGTACCATTGACTGGACGGGATCTTCTTTTCCAAACCCAAGGTACGGCACTCGCTTCAACCCCTGGAGATATCATTTCTTCTTTACATTAGCAACGAGCGTAAGCGAACTGTCACTGTTACCTTCTTTCAACTCTTCTTTTTTCTTGTTCGTGTCTCAAACTTGTCATCTTCAATCTTTCCTCTCTTGCTCTGCTTGTGCTAGGTTGATGCCTTCATCGTTCGCCTCATCGTTAGTTCCCGCAAGCCCTTCCGTCCCGTCGTCCACCCGCCAACGCTAGGTCCCCCGATAAACAAAATCCCCCTCTGGACCCTTTACAAACAAAAGCTGTCCGTTTGTCTCGGGCAATCTTGTCAACCGCATTCCTTTTAAAGACAACGATTTCTGCTAAACACGATACTATTTCCCCACGATACTCTGTCACATACCTTCATCATGGAGGATTCTTCCCAGAAGCGCATGAGCGCTATTCCGCGACTCTCGAAGCTACCTGTACCAAGACCAACTTCAGGAATTCCAAAGCCAACATCAGCCTTACCAAGGCCTACATCAGTTGTTCGACCCTCACCATCAAGGGAGAGTCTGGGCGGTGGTGAGCTGCGGAATCCTCGGCTTCGACCTTCAATGTCGAGAGATCAATTACGAACTGGTCAACCAGATCTTCAACAGCGAGCGCAAAAACTGCGGCCTGCAGTTTCCAGAGAACATCTCAACACTGGAACAAGACGCACATCGCTCATCACAAAGCCTACACATCTATCCCCAGCAAAGCCTATGGCTCAACGGGTTCCTTCGACGCCGCATCGATCTATGGAGCGACAAGCTGATATTATTGAGGAGCAATCTACAACACCACCATATGATCCTCCGGGAGAAGCCATGGGTGTCCAATTCGATGGGAATATCTTCCCTCGTCAATTGACTCTTACAAGGAGACCCTCAGAGACTTTTGCAACTTCACCGTTGTACGATCCTGCCAACAACATCTTCGACCCAAACCAGTCAAGACCACGAACCGCTTCGACCGATGAGGATGATAAACCAGATACATTGAGGGCTCGTTCTCGTAAGCCAAGGCCCTCTCTGAGCGAGAGAACCATCGAGACTCTTGCTTCCATTCCCTCTTCTCCTGCTATGATGAAGTCGTCGAACTTCTTCGACCAAGGACGATCAAGTTCACGACCCCGTTCACGGGCAGATAGCGGTGGATCCAGACCAGGCTCCAGCTATGCTTCAGATGCTTCTGTCAGAATCCATAGGACCGAGAGTCGACCGGGCTCTAGTTCAGAACAGTCCGACCTCGGCTACAGCAGCTTTCGAGGTTCCGCAACTGCCTTCAGAAAGCCTCTGACGCCCATCGATGGAACTCCTCAGAAGCGGTCGTCGGTGGTCGGAAGCATGACTCCCAATACTCGAGCCGGAGCCTCCAAGCCAGCTCCTTTCTCGGACGCGAGAAGCCCCAGCCCTGGCAAGCCTACCGTCATGTCTCCCAGGGGCTCGCAGTCTATGGCTTTGCGACCTGCCAAGTCAAGGGCTCCTGTACAGGGTTTGTTCAAGAAACCTTCGCTTCCTGCGCTTGGCAAGGCATCGTTGAATGGAACCTCCAGCCGTCGTGTATCAGTCAATTCTGCCTCAACTGCTTCCTGGGATGGTACAATTCCTTCAGCTGGCAGTTCTCACAACACCTCTCTGACAGCGGATTCGGCAGAGCCTGGAACACCACCATCTGCTCGCAAGTCCTCGGCCGCTCTGCGTGAACAGATTGCCAAGGCCAAGGCTGCGAAACGTGCGCAGATGAAGCAAGCATCTGAGATCGAGACGCACCCAGAGGAAGAAGCACCAATTGTCCCTTCGGACAGTGGCTTTGACTTTGGCGTCAACCATAATGACCCTTTCAATACGCGCAAGGGCGAAGATCCCAAGAAGAAGGTTCTTCAGAACCGTGTCAATACTGCAAGGACAACTGGAAGACTCAATATTGCGGCTTTGCACCTAAAGGAGATTCCTGTCGAGGTTCTCAAGATGTACGATTTGGAGAGCATCGGTACCTTTGATGGAAGCTGGGCAGAGAGCGTTGACTTGACACGCTTTGTTGCTGCGGACAACGAGTTCGAAGAAGTAGACGACTTCATCTTCCCTGACAGCAACCCCTCTTCGTTCGACGAGGCCCAGGCTAGTCAAGGAAATATCTTTGCTGGTCTGGAGACCTTGGACATGCATGGCAATCTTCTCGTCAATGTTCCCTTGGGATTTCGGCGGTTGACTTGCCTAACCTCCTTGAACTTGGTATGTTGTATACGCATTCCTAGTTGTCCTCTTTGCTAACACTTTTAGTCAAACAATCGCCTCACGAATAACAGCCTGGACACCCTCTCACAAGTCACCTCTCTACGCGACCTGAAGCTTGCAAACAATCTTTTCTATGGCCCCCTCAACCCCGTGCTGTCGAGTCTGAGTGAGCTGGAAATCCTTGATGTGCATGGTAACAACATCTCTGCACTACCTCCCAAGGTCGAAAACATGTCGCGTCTTCGTATTCTTAACTTGAGCGAAAACAGCTTCGAGTCTCTCCCTTTTGATAGCATTGCCACACTTCCCATTACGGAGCTGAATATCAGGAAGAACAAGCTCAAGGGTACTCTCATTGAGGAGCCCATCGGCTGTCTGCCTCAGTTGCACACATTGGACGCTTCTGCGAACCAGCTGCAAAGACTGGTGCCCTTGGGTGCCTCAATCGACCTGCCAGTTCTGCATTCTCTTTCTCTCTCGATGAACCGTCTTCAAGGACTTCCAGACATGACGACCTGGACAAGTCTCCTGACGCTCTCAGTCGAAGAGAACAATATCTCAGGAATTCCTAACAGTTTCATGGGTCTCGAGAAACTTCGTCATGCTGATTTCTCTAGCAACGACATCAGAGTGATCCCTCCCGAGGTGTCCCGCATGGATAACTTGTCAATGATTCGACTCAGCGGCAACCCTCTTCGTGACAAGAAGTTCCTCTCCATCACCACCGAAGATCTGAAGGAGGTCCTTGCTGGCCGCCTTGAACCACCACCTCCCTACCAAGAGCCAGCTTCTCAAGTCGGAATCCCAGATGTTCTGGCTGATGTAAAGGGTCCTGACAACACGCAATCGAACCCTGACGCAATGTTTGATGAAAATGACAGGTCAGATGATGATTTCGCTACACCTCCCCAAAGCCCTAATCGTTCCCGATCTCACACTGTATCAAGCCACCGCTCTCGATCGCACACGTTGTCGAACCAGACCTGGCCCGTCAAGCCTGGCGGTATCCTGGATCGATCCCAAACCCAGTCTTCATCACTCCATCCCGTCGTTTGCTCTAAAGTCGCTGCCGAACACCGTGTCCGACAAATCTTCCTCCAAAACAACCTTTTTGCTACCCTGCCCAACTCGCTTAGCTTTTTCGCCGAAACATTGACTGCTCTGTCTGTGTCTCACAACCAGATGGTTGGCGAGGCGTACCTAACGGAGGAATTGGAACTTCCGGCTTTGAGGGAACTCAACTTGGCATCGAATCACATTACTGGTCTTGGAGCGCTTGTGCAGTTCTTGCATGCACCAAGTCTTGAGAAGATTGACGTGACGATGAATCGCATCAACGCTCTCCCAACAAATCTGAAGGAGTCTTTTCCCGTTCTGAACGTCTTGCTAGCGAGTAACAACCACATTGTCGATCTCGAACCAGATATGATCAAGGGCCTCAAGATCGTCGACGTGAGCAACAACGATATCGCCCATCTGAATCCCCGTATTGGTCTTCTTGGTGGTCCAGGTGGGCTCGAGCGTTTTGAAGTCGCAGGCAACCGGTTCAGGGTTCCGCGATGGAACGTAATTGAGCGAGGCACAGATGCCACTCTGCGGTGGCTCAGGGGTCGTGTGCCGGTTGCTGATATGGCTTCATGGCATGGAGATGATGATGAGCCTGAGGTGGATTGATTATGAGCTGTAGACTTGGCGCTGATTGATGTGCACTTGCTACGGGTGGTTTTTCGCTTCTTGGTACATATTTTCACGTATTTTAGTTTTATTACTGGGGACTATATACCATCTTGCTTTCTTGTTAATATAATTCGACCTGGCTTTGGCATTTGTACAAGATTCCCTTGCATCTGGCGACTCCAAGCCCGCGATTATATGCCGATCCTTGCAATCCCCTCAAGAAACCCCAGTGGTTCAAATTCTTCATCTGGTGGAAACTCATGCGGCCAAATAAAACGCTTAGCCTCGTAATCACCATCATTATTGATGAAATCATACCCATTTCGCTCACAAGTCATCATTGTTACCCTTCTCGCCCTGGAGCAAAGAACTTCTGATGCTGATATAGGGTGAGTAGTCTAAAGGTCTAAGAGATACAGGATAAAAGTCCTAAATATTCTCGCCTCGCTTAGTCCCCTCTCCTTGCCAGCAATGGTGGTCCTGATTCTGAGGAGTCAAAAGTCCGAGAGGGAAATGGTTCCTATTTGATGGGTTCCCGGAGCGGTTCGCAATGTAAAAGCCGGCAATGCTTTGAGGCAAGTATATTCTTCGTACATGGGCAAGCTCAACATATCACTGACGGGTTTGCTGAAGTCTACTAACTTTGGTGTTGAACTTTGGCACGGGATCTTGAAAACTCTCTCCCGCAGTACTCCTTTTTGAATAGCCTTCGTTTTAGCTTTTGGAAATTTACCACTATGTTGCTATTGATTGGAGAGCTGGTCTTCACGTGAAGCAGCCAGATGAGGATATCCACACAGATTCTTGCTAACGACGATTGACTCTCGAGGCTAGTTTGAGTAGCCGAGCATGGCAAGACACGCCAGACAGTTGTTATTTGTATCTTTGGTGCTATTGATCTGATGCTGAGGAGATCCTTGGCGATTGTCTTGAGTTCAGGGCAATGTATCTGAGAATCCACGATCATTCAGCTTACAAGGTTGTGGATTAGTCTTGATTGTCGGTCCATCTTTGACTTGCATACAATGTTGATGTATGAGAAGAGTCTTTCAGATTTTGAGTCTATCCACTACACGTATGAGGTTAAATAGGATGGAGCGAATCATGAAATCCATCGTCTTGAGCTTATAGGCTCTCAGTTACCGTGAGTCACGCACAACGAAAAGCATCTGATGCTGAGGCCAATCAATTCATTCGTTACTTCGTCTCTTCACTACCACGTCATGGGCAGACCTTATTAGAGGCTTACAGGGAGTGAGAACTAATTCAAACTTTGGAAGGTGCTCGTGGTTATCTGGGGCAAGAACTTTGGGCACCGTGAACATAAAGTCTCAAGGGACGAGGCGACTCTACCAGTATCAACACGAACTTTATCACCGAGTATAAAGCACAGAAATATCCCTCCCTATAAGGGAACGTCTCATCACTACTATCAAAATCGTGAAACATTCTTCGAGTATCCCTCAATCACGCCGAAGCACGCGCGCGAAAGCTACAAGACCACCCCAAGCACCAGCCCAAGGGACACTTCACGATACCATCACATTACACATCTTGCACAACCTAGAACCACAATCAAGACCTTTTACATCTTCAGGCATCGTCATTATGCCTCCTACATTAAAAACCATTGCCCTCATGGCCCGCGACGTGGCAGATAACAACAACGTTCTGAGGGACACAGCCCTGGGCCCTTCCGCAACCATCAGGCTCGTGGCAGCAATCACAACAGGCGGCTGGATTACCTTCGGCTTGATAATCGGTCTGGTCCTAAACACACGGGGAAAAGCTAGTAGCTTTGTCCCAGAGTGGTATCTCGACTCCAACGGCTCGATCTGGGCAAAACTCGCTGTGGCAGCGTGGTGGGCCTGTATAATTCTGTTCTGGCCTGTCATCTGCGTGGTGTATGTTATCTTGGCTGCTGGAAGAGGTATTCGGAATTTGTTTTTGAAGTGTGGTGTAAAGAGGAAGCAGGAAACGGGGAGGGAGAGTTCTGAGGGTGCTCTTGTCTAAGGGTACCACGAACTGTTTGGTGTTTTGGTGTTACAGGTTTGGAGTTGGGGGAGTGCAGATTGGGATATTCTATTGGCAGCCATTTTTGGATGCAGGGCTTCATTCATTCGTTTCAATATTGAGAGATTTCTCCACTGGCTTTCATCCTGTATCTGTTTCGTTTGGTTTGTTTGGTTCCGCTCGGTTGGTTTGATGTCTCGGGCGCTGACAGATAACGCCTGTGGATCGTTTCACAGGCTGCTGTCACCGAACTTCACCTGGAACCCCTTCTAGTTTAGTGCCTAAAAACAAGCATCATCCTCCACTGAAAACACACAGGTGCGTGCCCGACGGAAAAACCCTTGTTCCCGGGTCTTTCATCTTCAACCAAGCTAGCTTCTCATTTCTTGGAAACAACCAAAATCACGGCGTCACAAGCCGAAGCATTTCTCACTTGTGTCTACCGTTTCCTACTTATATTGTGCTTATATCACCATTGCTCCTCTTCCGTTGAAGGTTCTGCGATTCATTGTTTTTCCCTCGTCACAATCGCTGTTTACTGTGGATCCATATCGCGGCGCGTTGTGCGTTGCGTTGCGCAGGACGACAAACGCATAAAGTTTGATTTGGAAAGGATAATAAACATACGCGCATGCAAAGCACATGTACGCATTCGAGACGCCAGCAATATATATCACCCGCTGTCGAAGATCCGGCTTCCTCAGCTGACGGATCGGAACGACGAGAGCCGTTGACGCGACTTGGTTGCCTGGGGAATTATTTGAGAGCAGAACACGATTGCTTCAACATGACTTCTCCTACTGAAGCCACACAGGCCTCGCAAACCTTACAGGGCGATACGATCGTCGTTAGGCATGCTCGCGAGCGACAGAACCCCACGACGCCTCAACCTCAGGAAGCAGGACCCCAAGATCCAGCCGCGGTGACATTACCTTCGACAGAGATTCCAAATTCGCCAATCGATCCAAACGAATCTTTTAGAACCGAGATCAACGAGGACCGACCGGCCGTCACTGTTATCCCATCGTCACTTACACCGCCCCCCTCGACCCAGGTTAACAGCCATGCCAGTCAAGCTGGTCCCGGTCCCTCTAAACGAAAGTTCTCTGGCTCCCAGCAGTCGTCAACGCTCTTCTCCCCACCAGCTACCGTACCCAACAACATACGTGAACGTCCTGTAACAACGGAATTCCTTCCTCCCGCTCCACATCAGGTCCTAGAGGCTTCCGCCGACGAGCTGCGCGTCATGCTTCAATCAGCTCTAGCAGAACAACAGAAGCTCAAGATGGAGACAGCTCACCATAAGTTACAGTATCACTTGTTGTCTATCCAGGCCGACGATGATGCCAAGCGTGCTGCTGTGGAACACGAGATGATGCGTCGCGAGGTGGACGCGCTACGGAATGCAGAATTCACCCGAATGGCTAGGAAAGAATTTGATCAGCCGTCCGAGGCATTACAAACAAAGTACTTACAGATGAAGACGCGGTATGAAGCCATGCTACAAGAGAATGAGATCCTCCAACGCCGGGTCCAGACGGCTAAGAAGGTCATCAAGCAAAGCGAGGATGAATGCATTGCTCTTCATGAAGAGCGAGATATGTTGCTGAGACGAATACGCGAGAACAGAGAGCACATGCAGATGCTCTGTAGACCTGGGGGTATATTTCACGCAGTTTTGACACCCAGACAAAAAGTCGCTGTCGTGACACAAGGGCATAGAAACTCTCAACAGCAGCAGACATCTAGATCACAAGGCGAGCATGGTCTCTCGGCTTTGTTGCAGGCTATGAGCCAGGATAACAACAGCGCACCCTCGACACCGATGCATTCTCACCGCCCTGCACCACGCATCGGGAAACACCACCGCAACTCGCAATCCATGTCGTCTCTGCCCACGACGCCTATGAACCGGCCGGTGGGTACAAACGTTGGGCTTCTTCCATCGGTGGATCTGGTACCTCACTCGGAGCCTCATCGATACTCCCAGAGACAGTTCATTCCTACGACACCTGTGGCCAAGACTGACCGCCGCCGTAGGAGTCGAGAGAGCACTATTTCAGCAGACGATAATGAGGAGCTAGCTAGGCAGGCGCTCGAGTCGGTTGCCGCAGCTCAGTCGTTTACATCACAGCCACAGAACCGGAGCGACCAGGACGGAGAGGTGTTTGATAGCCAGGCTAGTCAAGCTGCTGCAGAGATGCTGCGGCGAGATCCGCGGCAGAGTTTTGAGGTTGCTGAAACCTTGAGAAACACACCAGGACCAATGGAGAAGACGGTTCGCATGCAGGAGAGATTACTTAACCATCGAAATGGAGATGGCGACAAGCGAAAATTCAGTGGCAACCATTCATCTACCGAGGAGATACGGCTCGATCAAGCAAGTCCAGCGAAGAAGTCCAAAGTGGTTGAACCAATGGCAGATGGACAAGATAAGCTAGGACTGGGGATTCAGTATAGACAGTGAAATATCGGGTCAGAAACAGATTGCAAATGGAGTTCGGGGTACGATATAACGACGGCATCGGCACAGGGGCGTTGAAGGTATTGCATTTGGCGAGTTTGTATATATGTGTTGGCATGACCAAAAGAGGGTAGAATGCCACAGCGGGGTTTGTATAAATGGGAAGATTATTCAAGTTTCAACAGTAGTGAAGCTCCATCAAAATGTGAATGTCTCATGATGAGTGGTGCACAGCCATCGACGCCACATGTAGGGATCTTACCCGACGCTCCGACAGTTCAAGCCACACTCGAAACATTACCCGAAGTCTGAAGCCGGTGTCGAGGATCCACTTTCGGCTCATGGCAACGGGACGGGAGTGTTCCGGCTTTCGGCGGGGGTGGAGGGTAATGGGTAATGGGATATTTACTTACCCGGCTCATAAACACTTCTCTCACTTCTCATCATGAACCTTTGATCTCTTCTTTTCTCCTTCATCTTATGAACTGGCTCCCCTCTAACCCCCATAATATCCCATATACCCCATACACCATCATAATGTCGGTCCGTCTTCACAAAGGCCTTCAAGGCGTCCTCGCCAAATCCCCTTCCGACACCGTAATCCTCTCCGCCGTCCGCACTCCCATCTGCCGCTCCTACAAGGGCCAGCTCAAGGACGCATACCCCGAGGAGCTCCTCGCCAGCGTCCTCAAGGCCACTCTCAAAGCACACCCCGAGGCTCCCGTCGACGATGTAGCAGTCGGCGTGGTGCTCTCCGAGCTCGGCGGCTCCAAGGCGGCGCGCATGGCTCTCAACCACGTCGGCTTCAAGAACACCACCAGCTTGTACACCGTGAACCGCGCCTGCTCTAGTTCGCTGCAGGCCATCGCTGCTGTGTCGGCGCAGATCCAGACGGGCATGATCGACACGGGTATCGCGGCTGGTATGGAGAGCATGACGAGGAATTACGGAAGCAGAGCTATTCCTGTGGATGTGTGGCCGGAGCTGAAGACCTCGCCTAATCGTCATGCGCAGGATTGTATCATGCCTATGGGTTTGACGTCGGAGAACGTTGCGGAGCGATATGGTGTTTCGAGAGCGGATCAGGACGCTATGGCTGTTGAATCGCACCGTCGTGCTGCGCGCGCGAGAAAGGAGGGTCGTTTTGCGGAGGAGATTGTACCCGTTGAGACGAGGTTCCAGGAGGTTGATAAGCAGGGCAACAAGGTTGGCGAGGAGAAGCGCATCACTGTCACTGCTGATGATGGTATTCGTGAGGGTGTTTCCATTGAAGCCCTTGCTAAGCTCAAGCCTGCTTTCAAGCCCGATGGTGCTTCAACAGCTGGAAACTCAAGTCAAGTCTCGGACGGTGCTGCCGCTACACTCCTCATGCGCCGAAGCACAGCTACCGCCCTCGGTCTGCAAGACCGCATCATCGGAAAATTCGTCTCAGCCGTGACAGTCGGCTGCGATCCCGATGAGATGGGTATCGGCCCCGCCCTCGCCATCCCCAAGCTCCTTGACCAAGTCGGTCTCAAGACAGAGGATGTGTCACGGTGGGAGATCAACGAGGCGTTTGCTAGCCAAGCGCTGCACTGTGTGAGGGAGCTGGGACTTGAGGATGCTTGGGCGAAGGAGAAGGTTAACCCTGACGGAGGCGCTATTGCGCTGGGACATCCTCTTGGAGCTACGGGAGCGAGAATGACGAGTACGCTTTTGCATGGACTTAAGAGGGATGGAGGTGAGGTTGGTGTTGTGAGTATGTGTGTTGGTACGGGTATGGGTATGGCTGGGTTGTTTGTTCGGGAGTAGAGATTGATATCCGGGAAGAAAGTTAAAAAGTAGATTGGGGAGTAAATAAAATTGAATATTGGGTTATACTACGCTTGATACCGAGAATGGGAATGTTAACGATCGTTGAAGCATGGGAGGAAACTGAGATGATAATACTCGGCAGCTTGTAGTCCTGGGATGCAGCGATTAGATCGCATCGATATATTACCGTAGAAACAGACAGTTTCGACTGATCATCGTCGCAATTAACAATGGTTCAATGGCGGAAGGTGAAGAAGTACTATATACTGGGCCAAGCCAGCTAAGTATACTAACGGCCTGGGAATACCAAGCCTGTCATGAGCAACTGGGTGTTCTCTGTGGCAATACTCCAAGAGATATTGGTACTGGAAAAGTAATGTAGACAAGAAAGCGATGAACTTAGACTTGGGAGAAAAGAGTGTGTCGCTGATAAGCGTGTTAATATAATAGCCATGCACCATGGTCTGGTTCAGTCCTGATGTGCCAACGACGATTCACTCGTGATTGGCTGGGAAACGGCGCAATCTACACATGCATGCATTGTCAGTTCATCGTATGACAATCACAAGTGCCAGCATATCTTCATCAGAACCAACACCCATCATATCATAACTTCTTCAGCTTCAGGGTACTCTTGATTGCGCTGATTTAGAAAAGGGGTTTCCGGAACGCCGGTCATTAAGCTAGCAATACCAACGTTATCAATCATTGACTAGACTAACGATCTATGAATGCTAGACCCAACAGCCGGCGTTGGGTAGCTCTGGATATAATCTAAGACACTTGTCCATGTCTGGGCTTGGTTGGTCAATGGTCTGTTCCAGGGTATGAATGTGGCTTGCGTTGAAAGGCTGACGGCAGGCATTTCAGGGAGACACAAAGAATGCTTGCTTTTGTCTGTTGGGTTGGGTTGGGTTGGATTATATGTATTCTAATAAAAAATATTTTCGCCCCTTGCTTGTCTTCCCAATTAACCCATCAATCACTCTGGTCATCTAACGTAGCGACAAGTGAACCAATTAATCATGCCTGCCATCCCAAACGCCAAATAATAATAACAATGATGATGATGATGATACAATTCGTGTCTATACGACTTCAATGTCGATGATGTTTGACTTGAATGGCCCGGTTAGAGTCTCGTTTGCTGGTGTGCCCTCCTCGAATGATGTGTAGTCAACATTCTTCTTCTCCTTTGTCCACACAGCATTCCACGTCCCCTTTAGCTGCATGGTCGCGCCCTCAAAAACCTTGTCCATCGGAACAACGGGTTCCTGGAGGGTGAATTCCCAAATGGCCGATCGGCCAGGCAGAATCTCAATTAGAGCATCATCAGCAGGCGGCCAGAGCCGTGATGCTTCAATCTGCATAATGTTAAGTGGTTTGCTGTCGCCCTTTGGCGTGATGTAAAGAATGCCAAGAGAAATGCCCAAGGGGTCCAGGGGTGAGCCGTAGCTGAGGATAGTGACGGGCTCGTCATTGTTGTTCCTGACGGCTGCGCGGATGAGAACAGGATCTTTCTCCTCTTGGGTGATGGAGACGTCGAGCTTTTTTAGTGCAGCTGGCATCCTGAATGATAATGCGGCGTCTGGTATGTAGCCTGTTGGTGTGAAGAAGGCGATGAAGGTGAGTGCGACTGTGAGGCCGATGAGTAGGCGTACAGCTGAAGACGCGAAGATGGCCATGGCATGAGCTCGGTTTTTGAACGGAACCCGCAAGGCAACAATGAAAAAAAAAAAATGAAATGAGTGAGCTGACGTCAAAGGAACAAGGGATTGTTTCAGTCCCTGTATCACGTAGATAATGGCATAAAGGAGCGTGAGGTGAGGTGAGGTGAGTGTGAGTGTGAGGATGAAATGAAGATTTGATCCCCAAGAGAATGAAATGAACGTGCAGAGGAGCTGAAGTACAGTACAGTACTGATGCACGTCCCATTAAAATAACTTAAGATAATAATTAACCTTACGTCTGAGCTAAAAAGGGTACGCGACTGCATCCCCTAACCTAACCTAACGCAACATCCAGGGGCTCGCGGTATCTCACGTGCATTGGCATTGCATTCTTTGTGCTGTGCCGCTTATCCTCCCTTATAAAGGTGGCGCAAAGAAACTGGTCTACTCTGAGCTATTGAACGCCGCTATGGAGACTTTTACTCTTTAGCAGATTCCATCAGTCGCTAGCTCTTGTTCGTTTGGCGCGGGTTGTGGGCGGCAGAACCGACGGGCCAATGCTCGTCCTCAGGGGTCTAGCGAGAAAAGTTTGAGCGCAGAATCCGTAAGCAATGATTTCGAGAGTCAATTCAATAACGAGAAACGGTCGCGTGGCCCAATGGCAAGGCGTCTGACTACGAATCAGAAGATTCTGGGTTCGATCCCCAGCGTGATCATTCTTTTTGTCAATTGAGCTTCTTCCATGATGTCTTTTTTGCTGGCAAGTCAATTGGCATCGCTTACTGGCGTTTAGATGCCTGTCGTCGACCCCTCCGCGATGCTCCCTTCACTGCTAGGAATGGGGTGATTGATATGAGCATCATGCTACGGAAATCATTGCAAAGGCACACTGACTAGAACCCAAAATTACTATCTCATTATGAGTATTACATACACACCTTGAACAGCCATAAATGCACCAGAAGTGAAGATTAACTGGTAATACTCGGATCCTTGCGCAACTCGTTGCAAGTACTGCTGCTGGGGGACAATGATTTGGTCCAGGGTAAATGGTGACATTTCAAGACGCAACCAGAACCCCAACATCTTACAAGGGACCAATTCTTTCTATTCCCATGAACAGCTAATGTATCAATGTCGCATCTCTGAAGAGGTCCAACGTGAACATAGTTCCCTTTTCTAAAGACTTTCACATGCCTCGTTCTTGTAGTCTTGTTACCACAAACTGAGGCCTTCAACCGGTCCTAGCATCAGAATATCTCGACAAACGCGGCAAACCAAACAAACAAGACTCACATGCAAGAATCCATCATCCTCCAGACTATTCAGGAACATCTACCAATAAAACTCTTCCACCATAGTACGCAAGTCAGGTTCTCAAACTGGTCCAAGCAAGCTTGTTTGACTTAGATTTGGCACCTGTTCTAAAGGTTACCGAGTCAGTGCTCAGTGCCGATCTTTGCATGTTATCTTCGAGTATCATGGGCCTGTTAGACCGGAGATGAATCGATCATCCTTGCAAATCTTGTCAGATATGAGAATGGAAATGATCGGAGGCTGCTGTATAAGCTTAAGTGGTAGTGCGGAGGGGCTTGTTCAGACGTTAGAAGACCTGCAGGATAGTGGAAAGCCAAGACATCTGGAGATTCTTGACTGATCTATCAGTTCTCCCCAAAGATCGTATGGTACAATGTTTCTCGTTGGTGATCATAGCTGCCATCGAAACAATTATTACCATCTCGAAATCACATGCCGTCAGCAATCTGATACATCATCATGCCCAACTCTTCTACTCAAATCCGTAAACAATACCTCTATCCAATAATCTCAACCCATCACGCTATAGAAACGGCCCGTCAAACAACAAACCACAATCTCCTTCCTCAACGGCCCAAAGCCGTCTCAAGTCAAACGGGAGTCAACCTTGTTTTAATATATTCACAAACAACCCTTCCAATCTCGTAACCTGGCTTTACGACGATCTCTTATAGCCTTGACCGATCCTATTGTGGGGCGTACTCATCCCAGCTGACGATGCTACATGGTGTGTTTCGAAAGGGCATGACGCCCGGACCTGACTTTGATCCTTTTTTAATCTTGGAGGATCTTCGATTCCGTTACATCGGACAGAGTCAATTGAGAAAGTTAAGGTTAATTATGTGAATCGGAATATAAACTCAAATAGCGAAAATAGCATAAAACATACGGCGATGGGAGAGAATGTGTGACATTGGGAGGCAATCTTCGGACAATTAATTCGAGAATCGCCAAGATTGGAGAGCGGAAATAGCGCGTGTCAAACATATTGACATGTCCGAAACGAAACCCTGAATCGGTCCACCCAAGACGGATCAATATCGTCTCAAGTCCCCTGCTCTTAAGTCTAGACCAGTCGTAGGGTATCAACTCGACATTCGTATAAGTATTCATGATACCTCGAGTCCTTCAGCATGTCTTTATCCTCTTCACAACAGTCATTCCTTTCATTCATTCATTCGCTCTTTTTTCATTCTCTTCACTCTTTTTAAATCACATTCGTTCGATCTGGTCTATCGTTCAAAATGAAGCTGCTTGCTGGTCTTGCTCTCGCCTCCATGGCTGTCGCTGCGCCCCTGGTGGATAAGCGCGCTCCTACTCCCTTGAACGTCGAGTTGAAGATGCAGGGGAACTCAAAGGTTAAGGCTGTTATCACCAATAATGGGAAGAGCAACTTGAAGCTTCTCAAGGTTGGAACATTCCTTGATACGGCTCCTGTTGAGAGGGCTCAGGTTTTCTCTGCTGGTAAGACTTTCTGGATGTGAGGTAGTGTTGGTTGGAGTGAGAATGTAGCCTGTCTGGGTGTTGAGAGTTGAATGGGATCATGGAACTCAAGCTTCAACAGCATAGCGAGGAAACATTCTGACACATCCTTGATACTACCTTCGCCTCACTCACAGCCCCCACAACTTCACACTTACTGACCTCCAACAGAGGAAAAGACTGTCCCCTTTGACGGTGTTCGAATCGCCCTCGACACCACCCAGCTCGATGACACCGCCTTCCAGAGCATCCCCTCCGGCAACTCCTACGAAGTCGAGTTCGACATCGCCGAGTTCCACGATCTTTCCGCCGGCGGCAAGTTCAGCGTCCTCTCATCCGGTGCCCTCTCCTTCGCCCAGGAGAACTCCACCGAGTTGATCGGCTCAATCCCCTTCTACTCCAACCGTCTCGACGCCGAAGTCGACGGCCCTCAGGCCTTCTCCGTCCGCACCGCTTTCCACCAGAAGCGCGCTCAAGTTCAGAGTGACTGCTCTGGTAGTAAACTCCAGGTCACTCAGGCTGCTCTGTCGAACTGTGCTAGACAGGCCTCTGCTGCTCAGGAGGCTGCGTCGAACGGTCCCGCTGCGAAAGTGGAGGAGTACTTTAAGAATTCTGACGCTGAGACTCGCTCGACAGTCGCTGATGTCTTTGCCAAGATCGCTGCTGAGTGTGGATCGACCAACGCTGGAGATACTCGATACTATTGTACCGATGTTTACGGCGCGTGCCAGAATGGCGTTCTTGCGTATACTGTTCCCGGGGGAAACTACATGGCCTACTGCGATCTGTACTTTGAGCGTCTTCCTGCCACCACTTCAACCTGCCATGCTCAGGATCAGGGTAACACCAATCTGCACGAGATGACCCATCTTACTCAGATCAAGGGCACTTCTGACTATGGTGGTTATGGATATAACTTCCTCAAGAGCTTGACTGCCGAGCAGAACATCAACCACGCTGATACCTATGCTCTGTTCGCCAATGCCGTCAGCCTGGGATGTTAGAGGGCGTATGAAGTAGGGGGAACATAAATGCAACTGAAGGAAGAGCTTCGGGGGTTGGAATTTTGGATCATGTAGGGCACACAATAAAGGACGGCGTTTTGAAGACAGAACTTGTGTAGGCAATCCACTAGATCACGTAAAACAACGCTGAATGCAAATGTCTGTATGAGAAGGGCCGTTGATGATACTCGCTTGGGAGACCAACGCTATTTGTTATAGCAAAGTTGCTAAGACGGCGCGAAACAGTCTTACGCGATCATAGACTGATAATTGGATGTGCCATTACTGGAAAGTCACCACTGGGTGACCCGGATCTAGAAATCTGCAAAATCTGTCGTAAAAATGCTTGACCTCCCGATGGCTGTGCTCAATGCACCTGGAGACCAAGGCGTTCCTGGGCCCATAGTTGAAGAAGTGATCAAATACCAGGGTGCGAGACTCTTCTGGTCGGTTCTCATCTGTGGGTATTCTCTCTTGAACGGCTGCCAGGCATGGCTTCAAGGCCTCTGGCATCGACCACTACAAACTTACATCACTATCCCGTGTTAGAAGACAAGGTTAAGTCGAAATCAGCGCAGAACCGATCAGTGAGTACTATCTCACATGTTGTGCAGCCCACAAGGGCCACGGCTTTCGAAGCAAGACTTTCTGGCCAGTCGTCTAGGCCTTGACCACCCGCAGTCCAACAATTTGTAGCAGCATCTTGCCTCAGTTTTATTTGTACACGCCCCTTTCACTAAAAGGAAGAAACAGTTACCTGCGACAGGTTGAGGGGATGACAGAGGATGGGGAAAAGGACACCAATAGTCGGTAAGCTGAGGGGGATAATAAAGGATGGAACAAAGGATGTTGCTGGCGTTAAATGGAGGGAGGTGGTGAAGGGCAGAGCAAAGGACGGTGAAGTATGGAACAAAGGGTGTTAGTAGGTAATCATCTAAGGCGAAGTGGTGAAAGATATGGAATAAAGGAAGTTTATTAATAGGTGATAAGTTAAATGGGGATGGTGAGGAATGTGGAACAAAGGACGTTTGCCTACCTAGGAAATTTGTTTCCCAAGCGCAGGCTCCGTATTCCTCTTCGCGGCTTGCAATCTACATATATCTTGACCGCTTAAGCAGTTTGTTCCAGCTTTATCTTTTCATCAATCAGGCATTTCAAAGATGGACACTGATAAGACGCTTTTCTATCTCACCCCGGTGAACTCCTATGCTTCGGAGATCATTCAACATCCCGACAATAGCAACCGAGCATGCCAATACCCTAAAGACCCCAAGACGCTATGCCTGCGAATTGGATTGGACCAAGAATCCAAGAGCCCACCGTATCTCGTCAGCTTCGGGAGACGAGACTACAACGATGTCATCCTGAACAGGTACTTTCCAAGAACCGATCAGTGCTATTTCGATTTCAATAAGGAAAGTGGAGAGATTCTGCTCCACGACATATCGAGGGATTGTGATACGCAACTCACCGAGATCAAAAAGATCAACAACGAAGATGAAGAGGAAAATGGAGATGAGGAGTTTAAGGAGGAGCTTGGCATTCCCTTAATATCGGGGGACCGTCGGCAATGTGTCGTGCTTCACGGGCCTGACTTTTACCACGATCGTATCGAGTGGCTCTTCCAGATCCGTCACGCTAAGTTTCGGTTGATACCAGGACCAACACAACCGATAGAGGAGAGGTTGGCGTTCGCAAGAAACACCAATGAAGATGGGACACCCGAAAGGGATTTGCAACAACGCGGCACGCTCGACCTGCAACCCAAGGGATCGCTATTCGGAAACTCGCCCAACCATAGACTCAACAATGCGTCAACACTTCTTCCATCCGTTGAGGCCGCCTCTGACGATGTGTATCCTCCATCCAACAGCAACAACCTCAACGACAGTGTCCACCCGGCTGACAATCCGCAAAACGAGGAGAGAGATATGTACTCTGCATTAGTACTGGGCAGAGAGATGTTGGTGCCACGAACTTACGATCCTGATACATACGATTTTGATGCACGGATGCCGTGGACGCCCGAGCCAGAACCCTATGACTCTGAAACCTATTCTGCTTGGGGTAGAAAACACTTCGGCGAAGAGTGGTACCAATTGCGGAAGGTTATGCTCGAAGAAAGGAATCCCCATGATAAGGACGAACCAGTGTACATAGGGCGCCAGCAAGCTCTGAGGGTGATAGAGCATCAGGCTGAAGGGCGGCCTTTCAGACCATACTCTCAGGGAGACGACCTCGGAGACGATCTCGTAGGCGATCTCGGAGACGAAGGCTGGAAGCGTTTGTGGGCTCGAATGTCCAACAACCAGCTAGGTCTTCCGCGTAGTCCTTCCCCACCTCCAGCACCTTCGACACCTCCCAGCGATAGACCAGAGTTGCGCAAATTGCTTATCCCTGGAGACCCATGGGAACGAATAGAGTACATGCGAGAGCATCGGGACTTGACCGAGGAGAATTATCACTTCCAAAGGTTCTTCCTAAGGGAGGAAATCATAGACAGAGCTAGGCGGCGACGTGAAGATGGGCCGGGCAACAGGCAAGCCCGCGAGAAACGCGAGCTAATGAAAAGCTTTTACGCCCGTGATCTTGATCGATTTCATCTTGAGAAAGACAACATCCGGGACCACATCAACCTCCCTAAGAAGGGCTGGACGCGGGAAGAGATCGTTGCTGTGTATGAAGCGGACGTGGCCTTCCTTGAATGGTCACGGGATAATCCTGCACCAAGAGGGTTCGGTTATTTCAGCAAGGATGTAACCCCGGAAGAAGAAGCCGCTTCGGCCAACTATTCCCAGCATGACGCCTGGAATTGCTTCTACGGATCGCAGCCCCCCAAATTGCCACCAAATATCAGGGATTCGCGTGTGTGGTTTTTGGATGTATGGGATCTCTGGCGCAAAGGTACCTACGGTCGCATCTCCCGTCGGCGACGGCGAGAGGCCCTGCTCTCTGATGATCAGAGCGATGCTGCATCATGTGCAGAAGAGTTGAAAAGAATTGAGGGCGAAGAACAGAGAGACCGTGAGGCTCTAGAAAGGGCCACTAGAAGGTCAACAGAAGTGACAGACAAGGCAGATGGAACTGACCGTCAACTGTCGCCTCAAGATCAGGAGGAAATCGATCATAGGTCCCACATGTTGAATTTAACTTGGTTCGGTCACAACTACCTCGCTCACAAGTACGGTGTCAACCTAAGAGTCAAAGTGGCAAAATTACGGCCGCCGCCAGCAACAGTCCCCAAAGCAGGCGGGACAGGCGATGCCCCAGGTACTCACATGCGGGAAGCAGCGGCGCAGCCGTCAGCAACAACACCTCAACCAGCGAGAGGCACTCTAGGGGGTACGGAAATACAGCGGCCGGCCTTTGGTGGAGCGATTTTTGGTGTAAGCCGTCCCGCTGTTTTCCCTCACCCCGAGGGCACTCTTCACAAAACTTGCGGCGGTCGGATCACTAAGGACACATCGACGCAAGCGGAAGCCTCGCCACGAACAGCATCTCAATGCCACAACAGACAGCGCAAGACGTATAAGAAGGAGCGGGCAAGCCGAAGGCTCGCGAAGCTGGAGCCCGAGTACGGGATGCTAGAGTATGCTAGAAGGAGGTGAAACACGACTCGCGATAAGCAAGGCAGTGAGCGAAGACGTATTGATTAGGTAGGTAGGTACTTTATGCACGTTATCGAGCTCGGTCTCGAGCTTAGTGGCCGCGATTGTTTGTACGGAAAGTTAGCTTAGATGGAAATCACCAACGTGTTTTTAGTACTTCTCTGTTCCTCCATCAAAAAGTGACAACATGACAATGCTCAGGTCCTAGGTCCTCTAATCGTCAAGCAGCACACCTCGGACAACAGGTCTCGTTGGATGCGCCAGTATAGGCCGTGAGACAAATTGGCGTTGACGCAGCTCAAGCGGTCTCATGCCAACACGTCCAACTTCAACATCCTGACAACTCTGGGCTGAAGTCATAGTTTCTTGTCTTTCGTGTGCCCGCTTTTCATTTATTCAACCAGTCCGGTAACAATCCTCAGGCTCCTTTTGTGACTTCTAGTCCTCGCGCCCCGGAAGTAACCGTAATGTCTTTCGGAGAGCTGTACCCTAGAAACTTCTAAGGTACATAGAAGTTGATGGCGGCGCGGAGGCCATAGCCACCAGAGAAGCAGGTTGAAGGAACCTCCTAGCGGCGCTGAAAATCTTTAGCCATTTGCCGCTTCCCACTGTTGGGCATGGAGCGATCGCTTTTCGCAGCCTCGTGAATTGCTGAGATGTCAGATATCCTCTGGTAGTCTGTTACACTGAGCGCACTGGCAGTTCGAGCGTAGACATTGTGGTAAAGTAGAGACTCAGGTAGGAACGAATATGTCGGAAGTCAAGCGGTTGGTTACCGATGACTCTAGAGTGAGGTGGTGTTGGAAATGTAAGTGAACACAGCGTTACCAAACTCGATGGATGTCTCTTGATTTGTCACGTGAGCATGCCTCCAAAATGCTTACCTTCCGTACATCGTTGGCTACAGATAGCTGGCAGTCCCACCTTGTTCACCTACTGTGGAAGCCTAGACCAAAATTGATATCGTGGAGGTCAAGACGGTTGATCAGGTACCAAGCAGTGATTGCCCAATGTAATCGGATCCTGCCGAGTTTCAGTGATCTTCTGGAGATCTCGAGTTTCAATGCCCAACAGCTTTTTGTTAGAGTTGGGAACACATGATTGGCTCGGAGATTGCGTGCTCGTGTGGGTCGAGCCAGGGCTTGTGTCTCGGTTTCTCGACGTCATCGTACAGGAGAATCTCCCCGCGACTCGAGGTCCTTGGTTGCACGACAGCTTCAGTCAAGGATGGGCCTCAAGGAGACCACTCAAGCTGACACGGCCCCGTAACAAGTTTGTTATTTCCCCCAAAAAGATTCGGTAAGAATTTGCTGTTCCGATGGACAAAGTTGCACAGACCTCGATTCTGCAGTTACCCATTGGAAATTCCATCTGACGGGGAGCTATTCAGGTCCTGGGCCAAGAAACCCAAATGCAACGCAACAGAGCCCGAGCGGCGAGCTTTGGGCTACGGTGATCAAAGAAAACACGGCTTGTGCTATTAGGTCTCGGTAAAGACGAGAATGAGAACGAAGCCCGCCCTTTGAGGCTCTCCCCTCCATCGTTTAGTTCACCTTCAGGGGAAGACCCTGCAGGTCTGGGAAACTTTGTTCCCTGCGGGCTTCTTCTCTCTCTTTTGTTAACGTCAAGATGGAGAAGGGTAGGTTAACCTGATAAAGATGCCATTTTTAGAAGTGCACACCCGGATCGGCCCATGTTGGATGATCTATGCCTAGGTAGTAAAACACCAAGACTTGACATACATGCATTACTTTTGTTTCCTTGTCGTATATGGGTTTTCACATATGGTTCTACAGATTCGATCAGTTATCGAGAATTATCTGACTGCTAACAATTTTCCCACAGCCTCAACTAATCCCAGTCCCTGCATTTCATGTGCCATAATCCGGCTTTTGGGCTATGCCGGCCCACTTGGTTTGTGCTTGGGCGTCGAGACCACTATCGAAGCGAATGGGGCGTCGAGTTACAGTGGTGGTTCTCTCTTTTTCTTTGTGTAAGCTTGTGTTTGTGTACTTTTACGCACGTAACGTTTCTCTCCGATCTCGTGCATTGGTTCTTCGAGATTTCGAGGACCCTTGATTGTTTGTCTGATGTAAATCAGGTGCTGTGCTGTCTCACTGTTCGACTCGATATCATCACAAGTCGTCATCAGCTGGACAGTAAGGTAAAGCTCCAGGGCTCCCCTCATGCAATTGTACCGCTCAGCCCCCTGTAATTGTCGCGAAGCAGAGTCACAAGCTACTGAGAGCAGAGGGATCCACTTGGACCGTTCGGCCCTGGAATGTCTCAACAAGCGGGGTCTTGGATCAGTCTGTCAACGTCATCGGCTCTTCTCACCCTCCATCATCCATCCTCTCCATCTTGGTCGTCCAATCCCAGTTGAATATTCCTACCACTAATCCTTGGTCTTCTTCCCTCCCTCTCGACTCATCAAGTATCCTGCCCACCCTCCACCCTCCAGTACATCATCTCTTCTTTCTCTTTCTCTCCTCCAACCTTCTACCATCATCGTTTTTGCACCTTTAACTTGCACTTGAACCCTTTCGCTAAAAGGCGACAAGCTATACCACTAACACCAGAGGACTAGCCTCTATACGTTCCGGTCTGCTTAAGCAGCCACAATCACACAACACCACACTACGGATACACACAGTTATAATGGCCGAACGTTGGGACCGCGATCGCTTTGAGCGAATGCGCGGCGAACAAAACAGAGATCGCTTCGATGACGATCGCTCTTATACACGCAGCACACGAGGCCGCGACCACTCAGACGAGCGTTATGACCGTCGGCCTGGTCGCGGTTACTACGAAGAAGAAGACATCCGTGACCGTCGCTACTACGGTGATGATTCTCGCTACCAGCCTCAGCGAGAAAGAGAGCGAGATATGCCACCTCCCTGGGCTCGCCGCACAGATGTTTTAGAGAGAGAACGAGAGCGAGACGTTCCTCGCCGCGAATCTCCCCCTCGTCGACCAGGTTTCCTCCGCCGACAATCATCTCTTGACACCTTTGACCGCCGACCCCGTTTCTTCCAGGATCGTGAGGAATACCCCCCTCCTGCTCGCCGTGAGGATATCCGTCCTCGAGATCACCGAGATCCTCGAGATGACTACCGTGCCCCTCTTTACACACCTATTCCTCTTCCCAAGAGCCGAGGACTGCCTCCACCTCGCAGATACGGCGATGAGTACTATGACGACATCAAGATTGCCGAGCCCGACTATTATGGCGACGATGATTACCGATCCATGCCTGAGCGTGTTCGTGAGCGAGAATACACTCGATCTCGCAACCGTCGTGGACGCAGCCGAGAATCCCGGTCAACTCGAACTCGCTCTGTTCGAAGCAGCTCGTATTCTTCATCTTCGAGCCGCTCCTCCAGCAGCAGCGGTGGCACTACAGTGAAGAGCGAGTATCCTAAGAAGGGCAAGACTCGCATTCCCGCTAAGCTTGTTTCTAAGCGAGCTCTCATTGATCTCGGATACCCATTCTTTGAAGAGGTTTGTAACTAATCTGAGAGTGAATCATTGTCTCTAACAAGACTTAGGGCAACACAATCATTGTGCAAAAGGCTCTCGGCCAAGATAACATCGACGAGCTTCTCAAGGTCAGCGAGGATTACAAGAAGGGTAAGTTGGCAGTCTGCAAAATTGATACGCCACTAACACTCCGCAGTTGAAGCTGAAATTGCCGCCTCTCGAGAACCAAAGGCACCTACTGCTGCTTTGCCTGCACCTCCGCCCAAGGAGAAGGTCAGGGAGCCAACTCCGGAACCACCGCC
>JAAOAN010000410.1:0-67459 GCA_013396205.1 Fusarium mundagurra | reverse complement strand
TTTATTATTATTATTTTTATTATATTTACTTTAATAATTATAAAGTAATATTATAAACTTTTTAAATATAATTTTAAAAGTAATTTATATATTAAAATTTAAAGTTTTTAATATTTAAAATATTTATATTATATTTTTTTATTACTTTACTTTATTTATTTATATTTAATTAGTCTTTATAATTATTAAATTAATTATATATTATAATTAAGTAATAATATATACAAAATAATATAGGCCATCTGGCTCTGTTGTCGGAGATTTCAAGTCTAAACTTGCTTCCCGTCAGTACCTCATAAAATATCTCAAAGTTACCTTCGTTCTTAGGGTCAAAGACCGCAAACCAGACTTCTCGCTACCAATTTCCTGAAAATTCATCTTCTCTCAGTACCTCTAGCCAGCAATGAGCAATGTCCTCGGGCGGGTTGCCGTAGACTCCACAGCCCAGAGCACCAAGCACGAGCATGTCATGTTTGTGTTTCGCCGCCATGCGCAAACAGAGTCTCATCTTGGCCTTTGTGACATCGCGATCTCGATCATTGGCAAAGACACGCTTTTCGAATACCTCAGAACAGGATCTGCGTAGTCTGTCCTTGCGTGGCTCATTGGTGAAGAGCCGTACTGGTGGACTGCGTAGGGCAGCCACAGTCAGGGCGCTCACCACGGGAAGCTCTCTTGCTGGAAGTGATGATGTCTCATGGCCTGAGGATATATCATCCGCATGATGAGTTCATATGGGCTATAGAGAGCCTCATCTCTCTCAAGGGGGTAGTGCTTCTTGTTGAGGCTCAAAGCGAGGGTGCTACGGTAGTACAGTGCCTCCTCTTCGGCCATAGCCCCGTTGAGCCATCCTCCGCCAGGAGAATGACGGTTCGCAAAGTTGACAACAATGGGAGGCTGACTCTTTGGACCAGTATCAATCTGCGCCCTGCGGTAGAGCTCGATGGCAGCATTGAGCGTATCATCATTAATGACCTTGATGATAGCTGGCTGTCTGTATGATGGACAGTGGGTAGGTTGAAGTCGAGTAAGGGAGCCAAATGAGTACTTGACTGAATGCCTCGCCAAGTCGTGTGTTCCCAGTTCTTTGAGTAGACTGCGCGAGATTTCTAGAGTCTCCTGTGCAGTAGCTCTGAGTTCTTCCCTCTGTCTGTTGTCATAAAGACGGGATGGGGGTGAGTGTCGAGAAGATTGGCCATGTCGCCTCTGGTCTGAAAATGATGATCTCTTCATGTTTGAGCAAGAGTGTGATACAAGTTACTTTCTTGCGTCTACTGACCGGGGCGTCTCGGGATTCTATCTAATACCTCGATTCCATAGCTGAAGGCTTAATCAGATGAGTACATATTATCGGAACCCGGTTTGAAGGCGAATGAAATCGCAGCCTCGCCACGCCAATCGCTATGCAGTAAGACGTCGGGGGGTTGAAAGAGCAGACCAGTGAGCTGGTAAGTCAGCAACGCCGTACTTATGCATGAGAAAGCATGCCTCAATTGTTCACACAAGTGTGGGACAGTTGAACCAATAAATGGTTTGCCGAAATCGTGGAGGCTTACGCACTCTCTCACAGAGGGGTTGAATCACAGCACAGTATCACACTCGCAGGACATTTAAACGAAGCAGAAATATAAGCGAATGCAACATATTAGACATCCGATGTCTCTTTTGGGTAATCGGTACATATGTTTAGAGCTGTGGCTTACTTACGTATCCGTCTGCCAGAAGCTCAGTCGTCAAAAACAGCTTGTAAGCACGCTCATCTTCCCTGTAAAGCTACATGCACTCGCCTAAGCTCACATCTGAGTCAAGTCACTCATCTCCCAACCCCCTGAAATTTCATTGGCTATCCAACTCCCATCTAATAAGCCGCGGAGCTCTGAGAACTGATGTAATTATGCCATATAAGTTTCATAACTGATGATTGCAGATTAGAAGTGTAAAAAGGCCAATGGAGTGGAAAGGTATTAAACCACGTCAACGATATCTAGGACTTTCAGTATGCATAAATGCTCAAATAGCTCAGCAATAGTAAAGCGGCAGCTTAGATAGCCTCAAGCTGCCTAATCCTTCTTCCTCATAGCATCCAGAAGCTCCGGAGTCCGGACATTCTAATCCGCTAACTACTTATTATCAGAATAGGCAATGCACCTCAATAGTCAATTATACTTATATAGCTCCACAGATTAGCTCATCATGGCACTTATAACAGCACCGACATGATACAAATTGAAGTATATTTTAAGACTTGAACTTTGTTCTGATCTACAAGACTTTGTTAAAATAGTTGACGCCCTTTATTCTTTGAATCAACCTGCCTCAAGCCTCGTGTCCCATCGCCGTCATGCCTATTGTAGGTACATGGCTCAGTTACGTATTATAGAATGATACTGATAAGCCTAACAGCAGATGAAGCGCTTGAGCCGAAGTGATCCAAACTACAAGGATCATAAGATATACTCTATCTCACACATATCCTCACATCTCTGACCCCTATGTTTAGATGAGATCAAGTTTAATCATTCATGGTCCCACGACGACAAAAGTGCCAAGATCAAGTCAATCTACCTTGCCAGTCGACAATATCGACAAGTCTGGTCGGGGACAGCGCTTCTTCACATATCTGTAAGACAAGACTCAAGATAGTAGAACTGAGTGATCACTGATTCTACTTGCAGGAATGGTGGGAGCTACAAGAGACTTTACCATGGTACCTCGCGTGCGTGTTACATCGGAGAGTCGGGTAATGATCTGAAGCTTTGCTATGACAGTGATTGTGACACATGCAGTATTCTCAGACAGTCTTTCAGACTGAAATATGCTGGTGAGTTCTGTGTTGACGAGAGGCTGTAAAGTACACTAACATTCCAAGACGACGAGGGAGTGTTTGGTCCTGGCATTTATTCTACACCAAATTCTTCGAGTGAGTTTTACTCGTATTCCCCCGTCGGCCATACTCATCAGTGATACAGAAGCAGATGTCTATGCCAAGAACCACTACGTCAGCTCAAACCTTCACGCTATGCTCATTTGCTATGTCGTGGCAACTAAGCCTCAGCGCAAATTGCTAGCAGACCACAGCATCACCAGACCTTCAAGCGGCTACAACTGTGTAAGTCCCTCACAACTACAAGCGATGAATTACTAACAGTGTTCAAGATAGAGGGGGTGACTATTGATAACGGAGGGTCACTGCAATACCCAGAGTTTGTGGTGTATCGGGAGGATGCGATTATTCCAGTTGGACTCATCATGTATACACGCAAGGGCTGGGAGCCATTATGATCAGATAACAATGCTTTGCTTGGCTAGAACAGCTTACATGTTTCATTTCCATCATACCTAGCTTTCATTTCGTAGGCGCCAGTTACTACCATACACTCTTGTCTCAGTTACCATAACATCTTTAGTCAGAGTGCCCTATTGTTCCATCCGGCTTTGGAGCTGCCAGCGAGCAGGTACAGGTTCCACCGGTCATATCGAGACCGCATTCTTTCGAAGAGATTCTGTTCACTTGTGGCAGCTGCAAGCTCCTCAGCGAATCCGTTGATGTACTCTGCCGTGCTTGTGAGCATCGCTGTCGCTAAGTCCTCATCTGGTGTCGAAGATGGAGTGAATGTGTGTCCAGGCACGACAATCTTAGGCCTCAAGGCTCGTATCTCCTCAAGAGCTGCAAGCCATTGGGTTCGTTTCTCGGATCTGGACGCCTCGCCTAACCACTGGTGACAATCGCTGTTGTAGACAATATCGCCTGCCACGACAAGATCTAACTCAGGGACGTGGATGAACGAATTAGCGTGTGTGTCGCCATGAGAGACATCATATAGCTTGAGCAAGTGACCATCGAGATTGAATTCGTTGGATCTCGGAAGAGCCTGGAAAGCGGACCTTGCATCCGGCAAACCAGAACCATCTTTAGAGGAAAGAAAGGTCTTGGCCCAGACAGCGTCCATGATTTCTGGTGATTGCTGCAGATCGATTCCTTCAGCGACGGCCTTGGTAGCATAAGCTTGCAATCCAGGGAAATGCTCTTCCAACACCGGGAGACCGAGGAAATGATCACCATGAGCATGAGTACAGACAAAGTACTTGAGAGTGCTACCCAGTGGCAGCTGAGATTTGATCCATTCTGCCAGTTCACGTGTTGGATTGACGGTGGCAGGGCAGTCCACTATGAGCGCAGTCGTAGGAGTGTAGAGGAGAGTGATTGACAGAGGTGACCATAGGCCTGAGTCCTGGGATGAGGCGTCTGGAGAATGGACTGTGGTTGGTATGGGCGGGCAAGTGTAAACGGCAAGTTTAAGAGACATGATAGCAGTTTTAGGCGTTATCTTATAAGTCGGTGGTGGAAGTGCTAGTGCTTTTCAAGTAATACAGATTAGCTGGCGATGAATTGACACTGACAGGTCTATATCATTGGCAACGACGAGCGATAAACAATATTCACAAAATGTGTGCAATTATATGGGGAGACCGGAATATCTACCCTTTTACAAGTGGCGGGACTTAGTAACCATGGTCTATACACAGCGTATGGATGTGAGGGCAAAATCGGGCGTGATTAGTAAGAGGGCCGATCTGTGTAACACTAGACGGCATAGGAGCTTATCATTGATGAGTAAACAGCCAACGGGACCGATAGAGGCTTTGTAATTCGTCAGATTCTCTATGGGGATTGACAGAGGGTGTTATTTAATGTGTGGAGTTTAAGTCGCAGGATGTCATGTGTCAGTGTACCGTTAAGCGTTGCTTAGTGATAAGAGTAGCAGGCGTAGGAATGAGAGGCGAGGCTTTCTGTAATCACTTGTGTACTACCCTTCCCATACACTCCGTCGCGTAAATTAGCCGACATCTGGTTATAAGTAGAACAGCCCCTGTGCTCTAATGCAAAGGTTACAAGACCTATATACACACTATAATCTGTCAATCACTGTGTTTGTCCACCCCATTTATTCACACCGCTATCATGTCGTCAGTCAGAAAGGTCGCTGTTATCGGAGCCAGCGGAAATGTTGGCAAGTCGACTGTCAAGGCACTCCTCCAAGAAGGCTTTCAAGTGACAGGCCTGACCCGAGCATCATCAAGCAGCACTCTTCCCCAGGGTATCAACACTGTCAAAACCGACTACACTGAAGAATCTCTCGTCGAGGCGCTGAGAGGCCACGACGCTGTAGTCAGCACAGCCTCTGGCATTGCCCCCGGCCAGATACTGCCCTTCCAGAAGCTCATGGTCAACGCAGCCATCAAGGCCGGCGTCAAGGTCTTCGTCCCCTCTGAGTTCGGCGTCGACACTGCGAACCCAGAAGCGCCGAAAGTCATCCCTTTCGTCCAAGACAAGATCGATACGCTCGACTATATCAAGACCAAAAATGACGAGCTTTCGTGGATTGCTATTGTTTCAGGTGCCATGTTTGACTGGGGCCTCAACATTCCTGGCTTCGGTGGCTTCAACATCGCCACACGCACCGCTACGCTTTTCGACGGGGGTGATGTCGCTTATGAGGCCACCAACCTGGATCAGGTTGGGAGGGCAATCGCCAAAAGCTTGAAGAATCTTGAGGTCACGCGTAATCAGCATGTCTACGTCAATAGCTTCACTGTGACCCAGGACGACGTCCTCCGTGCGCTTGAAAAAGCCACAGGAGACAAGTTCCAAGTTTCTCATGGAACTGTTGAAGGTCTCTGGGAGACTGGTGCTGAGCAGGTTAGAAACGGAGATGCGATGGGCGCTCTGGCTCAGATCTCTGGTGCGATCTACGGAAAAGGGGGTGTCGCGAACTATTCTGTTGATAAAGGACTCTGGAATGATAAGATAGGCTTGCAAGGAGAAAACCTCGAGGAGTTCGTTGAGGGTTATATCAAAAACACTTGACTAGTTAGTTATAAGGGCGTCTTGATGAATCGTGGAAGTGGGTGCTTTATGTGCTTAATACGACAGCTTACAGTTCAGGTTGCTAGAAGATCGATATTTAATGGTTCTATGTATAAGACATTAATATTTACAACGAGTTGAACTGTAAGGTTTAGAAATTCAATGCACCTACTGTGAGTCTGGTTAAAGTTGTATCTGGAGTCATTCCCGACGATTCATGGGCGGCGGATGTGGACGATTTGTAATCAATCCTCATTGGGCCCCCATTGCCGACGTTCCATTGCCGACATTAGAAGTTCTCCAAATGCACATGAGAAAGATTCGAGTTCTTTATTAAACTGCTTCTAAACCAAAGTCACTAATCTTCTTGTTGTACTTGGTCTCTGCCATTCGCTCACAATGCAGTCAGCAATCATTTGGCCTACCAAGTTCCTTCCCGGAACCACCGACAACTATGCCTCCAATGAAGTAATTGTGCGCGATATCACTGCCGCTCAAGTCTGGACCAACCTGGCCGGCATTACTCAATGGGAGTCGTACTACAATAACTGCAGTCATATCACGCCGCCAGTCGGAGGCAACAACCTCAAGAAGGGTGACACCTTCAGCTTCTCGACTTTCGGGTTTGGTCCCTTTCCGGCAGAAGTCATGGAGTCTGTGCCGCCAAGCGCGGGCTCACCGGGACGTTTGGCATGGAGAGCATGGGTAGATGGAGATGAGAGCTCTAAGCTAGATGTGTATCATGCTTGGATTGTGGAGGACTTGGATTATGGCGTGGTTAGAATCTTGACGCAGGAGTCTCAGATCGGGCAGCCCGGGGTTAAGCTTGCGGCTACAAAGCCGAATCCTATCTTGAATGGTCATCAAGAGTGGCTTGACAGCTTGGTCAACTTTACCAAGGAGAAACAGAATACCTCGAGCTAATAAAAGCTGTGGCTAAGAGCGTACAATTACACTAAGAGCTTGGTGCTAGAAGTTGCCGTTGGACAGTGTTATTCTTCACTCTGTCGCTTTCTTCTGGTGTATGTTGGCGGAAAGCGTTGCTGGTGTTAGCACCCATCACCACCGATTTCTGAATACCTCACGGCAATTGACTTGTTGTACTATGACCTGTCGTTCTGTCGCACCTCCTTCTTGTCAACCATTCGAACTATGGCGCCACGTTTTCCATAGGCGTTAGATGCAGTAGTGTCTTTTCTTTTTTTCCTTTTCTGGGAGATCAGCTCAGGCTAGCATCAAATGTTGTCCATGAGTAACCATGCTGAGACGGGCGACCCAGTATGGCATGCTGGCTACGAGCACTTTCACCGACGGTCTTGATCTTGACGTTGGATGGTTTCAGACCCCTTTTCGCTCGCCTTCTCCTCGTCTTGCCTGGTCGATCAATGAATTGTGTGACTGAGGGACGGCTCTTGAGACGATAATCTCAGGAATGGACATTAAGAGCGTCGCGTCTAGATTTCTCGTGGCCTAAAGCGACCTTATCATGTATAGAAAAGTTATGTACTGCCTGTTTGGGCTTATGCAGCAGGTACTATGTAGATGATTGATGGTCATTAGCTAAAACTCCAGACATCAAGGCCTTGGATAATCGTGGCAATTGAACATCAAGCAGAAGTGGGGGTTTTCGGATTCGCCGAGAAGGTAGTAGAGATCGGCAGAGATTATAACGCATGGAGACATAGCTCCGTTCAAGGTTGTATGCATGGATCTACACAAACAGAAGTAGTTTAGGCCACGCCGACAATGGCACGCGATCAGTGTAATTATTCAATGTCTCATTATTTCTGCGTTATTATTGTATACATAAGCTGTCTTGACTCGCTGATGTGCAAGCAAAGGCTGTCCAAAGAGTTTTGATCTAGGCGCTTCAAGCCCTTTGATCAACATCTACTTGTGTGCTGGGGCTTGCTCAACGGTCTCAACAGTAGCCTGATCGGCCTTGGCCAACCGGTCGAGAACTTGATCGTCGACAGACTCGTGGAAGACATCGACCTTTGTGGTAGCGAACTTTCGAGCGCTAACACCCTTCTCGAACAGAACACCCAACTCGGCAAAGGTTCGGCCGTTGGGCTCGGGCAGGCGGAAGTAGGTGTAGATGACGCAGAGGAAGCAGATGCCGCCCTATTGAGCATGTTAGCTTGGGGGTCCAGTAATGATCTAGATGGCTTCAAGACTTACCCAGAAGAAACCGGTGTAGTTGCTCCAGTTCCAAGCGGTGGGGTTGAGCATGTAAGGAGCTAGAACAGCGTTGACAATACCGACAATGCCACTGTAATTGGTTAGTTACTTGCGCTTTTGATACTTGTAGGTCAGACTTACTAAAAGATACGACCGAGAGCGACGGTCTTAATCTGGAGTCGACGAGAGGGAAGCTCAGAGACAAGCGAGTAAGCCACGGATCCGACAGTGAGCTGGTAAACAACAGCCCAGCCAATCATCAGACTTCCGGTAGCAAGAGCACCCTTCTGACGATCAGCCTCAGGGACGAGACCAAGGAAGCCAAGAATGCAGAGGATGGTGCAGAGACCGCACAATCCGTAAAGGTAAAGAGTTCGGCGACCAATTCCAATAGACATCAGACCCCAGGCACCAAAGACACCAATCATGTTGATGGCATACTGTCCAAGAGCAAATGAGTAGGCGTGCTCGGCAGACATACCGGCTTGCTCGAGGAAGTAGGTCGAGTAGTTGGAAAAGGAGTTACCGCTGAGGTTCTGCATGGCCCAAACCATACAGACGATTTCTGTTCGTCGACGGTTGACACCCTTGAGACAATCGATATAAGAGCTTCCTTCGGTCAGCTTCTCCTCGAGGGCAGTTGTATGAACCATCATAGCAACAGTCTCATCAGCATCGAAATCAGTCTCACGGTTAAGGCTCGTAAGTCGAAGAAGACTCTTCTTGGCATCAGCAACACGGCCCTTGCGAACAAGCCACCAAGGAGACTCGGGAGCAAGCCACAAGCCCACCATCAAAGGCAGAGGCCAGATCCACTGCAGACCATAGGGGATTCTGTAAGCCCACTGGTCACTTCGGTTAATCATAGATCGCAAGATTCCAATGCCGATTTCCTGTCCGAGACCCCAGCAGAAGTTGACGTAGGTGGTGAGATAACCTCGGAGGGCGATGGGGCAGACTTCGGAGGCGTAGGTGACGCAGATAGTCTGGAAGATACCCCATGGCAGACCGCAGAGGATTTCGGCGGCGAGGAGCATCTGGACGTTCTGGGCGGTGAAGAAGAGGGTGATGCAGGCGGAGAGCCAGATGAGGCAGCCGATGATGGTGTATCGATAACCGAAGCGCTCTGAGAGCCAACCGTTGAGGAAGAGACCGATGATGGAACCGACGTTGGCACCCTGTGATGGTTAGCTTTGTTGATTGAATGGCCTTGATGGCGCGTACATTACTCAAACCGGCTTGCCATGGTGCTGACACCTGATATGTTCCATCAGGCTGGAGTTGACCGTACTTCTTGTTCCACTGAGGGAAAGCATCTAAACAGCAATTGTCAGTCCAAGTCGCGTTGTGTCGTGTCGTGCAACTCACAGAAGTTGTTGACAAGGACAATGTCGAATCCTTCCATGACAATGCAAGTCGAGATAAGAAGACTCCACGCTACAGCCTTGGGATACAGCTTGATGCCCTGCATGAGGGTCATGTTCTGCTCCTTGTTGGCCGCCGAGCGCGCATGGTCGATAACATCAGGATGAGTCTTGCTGGGATCAGAGGTATCGATGTGAGCCTCTGGGGCAGCAGCCGAGACCTTTTCGTCCGACATGATTCAACGGAGCCGAAAAGTCAATGAATAAGGAAAAAAGAGAAAAGATGTGTGAGAGAGATGCGGGGAAGTGTGATCTGGGGAAAGATGGAGAATATGGGCAACCGCCCCAATATTTCTATTAAATGCTGGGGGGGAAAGATGGAGAGGTGATCGGCCAGGTTTCCGGAGGAAGATACGGGCTAAGAAGTTTGCCTAGCCTTGGGAGTGCGGGACAGTTGCCTGAATGGTGTTAGCTTGGAGAGGAAGATGGAGGGGAGGATGGTAATCGTCGGCTTGGGTTGCGTGCAGAGACGACAGACTCTTTATGTTTACTTTGACGAATGAGTAGAATGTTCTCTGGGACTGTGTCTCCAAGGCCATTCCCAGTTTTCAGTCAGTTCATGGCCCGATTCACCGCCAAATGGGACCACAGAATCTTGGAGAAAAAAAAGTCTCCCACTTCTGGTCCGTAATTTCATCTCCTCAACGCCCAATTTCTCCGCAACGCAGTCCCAATTCTGGGGGTGGGGTACTCTCACGTGTCATTGACCAACCAGAAACAAGGTTATGGCAATCTCTCATGCTAATAAAGCGGGTCAGAATGCTCTCGAACAGACTCAGCCAATCTCAGCGTCTCCATCTCCAAAAAAGCAGGGATATTTTTCGCTCGGCCAATTCCCGCTGTATCTTTGTACGCCCGCCGTTGCGCAAAACGTTAGGCTTGGTCTGTTTCGTGACTCGTGATGTGTTGTGAGGGAGATTTGACGGTGAGAAGTCCGTAGCTGAGAAGTCCGTTGGATGGCCTAGATCCAGAGAGATGGTTCAGATTTCCCCGCGATTTCATCTGCCGGAGCCGAAAATGACGAATGATAGCTTTGATGAAACATTGTTGCGACGGCTAGATGCCTGTCGTGAATTGTCTATTGAAGCTTAGCTATGGTTTGTTCATCTCAATTGGCTGTGCTCCTGTTCGGTTCATCGGCCGATCAATATAGCTGCAACCCATAACCAGCATGTGGCAATTGATCTAGATCAAGTTGGCAGGTTGAATTCCATTGCGCGCCACGAGATAGGATATCGAAGGCACAATCAACGCTCGCCATCTCCCATCGGAAACGCGCTATCATTGGTATGTCGTATCGGGCCGACTCTGTTGACCAGCATGGATGCCTACCCTGAACTTGTTCGTGGTCGGCTTCTGCAATTGATCTTTGCATCTCGGGCATGGAAGAAAATAGAACAATAAACATTTAAGGCTTCTATATATGTCAAGATGTGTTCTGCATTTATTTTATCCATAATGCACTTATGACATAGATGAAACCGCAAGCGGATCATCAGTGAAGAGCTTCGTTGCCCAAACACAATGATCAAACATAACCCAGGGCAACCAGACAAGAACAACAATTTTGTAGGCAAGGCTCATCCATCGAAATGCTAAGCTTGAGATTGCCAAAACCATGACATAGCATGTCAATTCAACCTCAACCAGATTCCAGCATCTGCGAGACATGTGTTGAACTCTCGTTTAGCCCTAGAGTCTATAACCGAGGTCCACGAATTTCAGCCTCTGGTGGATCCACAAAGTGACTGCTGATAGGGCAGTGGAACAAAACATCCAGACCTCTCCCTTCTTGGTTTAGGGGCAGATCACACGCGAGATAATCGAGATAACGGTAAAGAGAAATGAGGAACAGGTCTGCTCTTTAAGCCAGGCCAAATATTGATAGAAACCTGCATATTCTGGGTTGCGCCAGGTTTGAGATTTTTTGCCTCTTGGAATTTGCCTCATTTGCGTTTTTATTATTGCGTTCTCAATAGAGCTGTGACTCAGTCTGCTTGACTTCACTCGGGGACAACAGCACTGTAGTTGATCTGATCGACAGAAAATGTGTTAACGAAAGCAAGTAGAGTATTCAAATTACTCGTCACAAGAGTTACAAGCATATTCATTCAACCTCATCGCAGCGTCAATGCCAAATGATGGAAATGCATGACAACGTCAACAAATTCTGCCCCTTGCACTAAACGAAAAAGATCTCCAATTGAGTTTAGATCAGATTGATAAACCCACTACCCCAACCAATCAAACATCCGGTATCGGCAGAATTCCCTCACCAAGTGGAATTTCACTCTGGGGCCACGAGAAAGAAATTACTCTACAATATCCCAATAAAGCTCAATTGTCTGATTTTTATGGCAAAAATGCTCCGCTTCTGTGGTCTTGGCAGTTGGAATCGGAGGTGTTGCCGCTGAAATGGAGAAAATTTCACATCGTGACATCTCGGAGTTACTTTCCTTTGTTTCTCATATTCGGAAGGTGAACACGAGCTCGATTGTCTGATTAATTGTTATCATGATTGGTACTGAAAAGGTTGATGACCAGGAGGGTCAAGTGTTTGCTGGTGAAGTTCATGGATCCTGGTCATGCTCACGATGCTGTTTTTGGAGGACTCACCAATGACGGGCCAAATTACCGCAGCGTGAGTTTGCGCTGCCTACTGAGTATCCAATTTGTTAATTACTTGTGTAGGTCGGTTGGGTGGGCGCAGCAGGTCTGATGATGAAGACACAGCTTGGCCTTGGAATCTTGTCCATCCCATCTGTGTTTGATACGCTGGGAATGATACTTGGTCTCATCTTTCTTTACATTTCACTTTTACCTAAAGAGGACTCTGGATAACATACCCCCAGCAAAGTCTAAGCTAACATGGTGATCTCGTTATGATTTTATTAGTCGACTTTGCCTTTTTTTCCCATTATAGAGTTTTAACTTCAAGCTATGCCAATGCCGTATACACAGCGACGCGCGTATGTCGTGTACCCTACTGTATGCAGTCGTGATGGTAACATAACAGGATACAACGTACCTGGCCTGTGCACGTTGCTAGGTTATCTATATTAGTTATTTTATATAGTTAATATAATAAATAATTAGGTTTTATAAAAATATATTTTTACCTAGCATTACTGTGCAATATAAACAATATAAATTAATAAATATAAAATATACTTACTATTTCTTATTGAAGTTCTAGAGGCTGGAGTTGCCCCTGGCTTGCTTTTTGCTCATCAATCCTCATATCAACAATCTCATGGGCGAATCCCACCGGACCAACATAAACATGGTAATCTCCTACCTTCCGAATAACAGAAAGATCATGGCAACCAGTAAGCAATACTATGTCGTCCCCTATTAGTGCTTCTGGAGAGACTATAGCGAACTCATTCCCAGCTGTATATGCCACTCGAGTGCCTTTAGATGCAAAACGGTGTAAAACTTCCCAAACACCATGTATACTATCCTCTTGCAAACCCCGAGCTGTTATGAGATCCATCATAAAAGACCAGATATTAGCCTTATCTTCCGGATCTCCCATCTCCATACAGTGATCCAAATCACAACATATGTTCTTTGGGAAGTCCTTAAACTTCTCTCTGTAGATGCTATTCTCTTCTGATGTTATTAAGTGGAGATATAGAAACATTCGTGCCACTCTGAGCAACTCCAAGGCACTCCAAGACAGGTTGGGAATCCTGGCATGGCAGAAAGCACTGGCGAGCTTTAAAAAGGGATGGGAGTTCTTGTGATAAGGGTGTTCCGAGGTCTGGAGTGCGTCGTTCAACATTTTGTAAACGCTTTGGAGGAAATTGGCTGAATCGTGAGACTCGTCCAAAATCGGGCTGATATGTGAGATGCAGTCGATACGAAGACATGTTGTGAATAGGCTTCGAACGCGGATAGAGATGTCCTCAACACGCCCGATGGAGTCTTTCCACTGCTTTTGTTCCCTCATGGGTTGAGGCAAAGAACTGATCTTACTGCCACCAGTGCCATCCGCGCACACTGGGAAGTTCGGGACCCACGTGGGCAACCCGAGCTTTCCAGGGTTTCCATTCGTTAGTCCCGCGTGTCTAAGAAAATGCAGCGGTCCAAGGGAATGTTGATTTGAGATGAGCAACTGTGTGGTGCAGAATTCGATGTAAACCTCTGCGACTGATATGCTTTCATTGTATCGTGGTTCGATATTCAAGTTCAGGATGCCTAAAAAGGCGTACACATGATCCTTTGGGTTTGTCGCTCGGAATGAAGTACCCCAAATGCCAACAAAGCCTAAGGCCGGAGAACTCATACGGCCTTGATCAGATTGGTCCCTTCGAAAGATATCTACCCCCCTTAAGGTCTCGAACCTGAGACTCTTGAATAGCCAATGTTGGGCCGGTGAAAGGTCCATAGACAAAACGCTTTTTTCCAAGTTCGAGGCCCAATATGTGACTCGCGCAAGGGTTCGAAAATTGATTGAATGAGCCGCATAGTACAGTATTACCTCTTTAGACAGTATAAGTTCTTGAACTATCCATGCTCGGTCCCAGTATGGTAGCGAATTAAAGTCTTCAATGATGCATATCGCACTGTCGTCAAATTGGCGATTTCTTCGTATCAATATCTCATTTCCAATTACAGCACTTGGGTAAACTCGACGATGGGGAAGATCTTCGAGGATACGAACAGCTGCTTCCGGCCCGGTGTCTGGATGATTCTGATCTAGACGTGCTGAAATCTCAGAAATGTAATCGATTGCGGCGGGAATATTAGATGTCGGAGATATCGAGGCCAGGCAGCTGAAGGTTATCTGAGCAGAAGAGTAAATATCCTTTATCAAAGGTACTTGATGGCCCTTCTCCGTGTTGTCATCTTGATTGATACAGAGAGCATCTGCCCATACGCGCATATCGGTCTTGTCTCGGTATGGAAAAGCTTCTGACCAGTGAATTGGGACATTGCTTAGTGCATCTGCGAGACTCTTGGTGATTAAAAATGAGACATCATTGACTATGATATCTTGATAGTCTTTTGAAGAGCCCCAGACGTAGGACAAGGCGCAGAATTTGGGGGAGCTCAACAAAGATGCCGTGCTGAGCTTGCAACGAAGCTGGGGAGACGTTTCAAGGATTTCGAGCAGCCTGATGTCCTTCCGGGGTCGATCGAGGGGCAAGGAGGCGTAAACTGAGCTTAAAGCCATGACAGGTTTGATGTCAGAATCTATGCGACACGCAGATAATATTCACTCAAAGAGTCAGTAGAAGTGCCGAATGCGTGAGTAATGGTGAGAGGTGCGTGAATGGGAACTATCAGGGTTTGGGTTTTGAACAATTACAGCGAAAATTAGCAAGGTGGAATGCCTTGTGCGTTGCACCGCAAATACAAACCAGTAACTGCAATTTTGACTGGTCGAGGTAATAATTCAGGCCAATCATGAGGCCCTAGTAAGCAGCCCAGCTACGCGCTTGGGCCACACCAACATATCTGGCTGGACTGTGTAAACACAGCCCCGCATCAAGGCATTACAAGTTTCCCTACTCAAGAATTATGGGCAGAAACGCATTGCGTTTCCTGTTTTTGACCAATCGTCATCTAGCATTTTCGCACCATATTTGCCCGACAGAAACGCACTTGCAGCTGTTACCGGCTTCATCTTCGCCAGTATCCGAACCCTCGGGAGGCTAAGTTGGCTCGCCTGGCTGGGATTGATCTGCGTCATCTCTTCAGGTTGGTACATGCCTGCACCTCTGCCTTGACAATACCATGCTAAAGTCTCAAACACAGTCATCATCCTCACAATTGCCGTGGGTATACAAGATCGACCTGCAGCTGCATCAAAGACGCAGTTTGGGTATCCGATTACAAACTGTTCAAAAAGCCAAGCTTCACCAATGCCATGTCTGCCATCTGTGCATTGATCTTTGCTTATGCAGGTACCCCGGCCTTTTTCAGTATTGCTGCAGAGATGAGGGATCATAGACACTACACAAGATCTTTGATCTTGTGCCAGACAGTCATTAGTGCCTGCTACATTGCAATTGGCGGTGTGGTATACTATTTCTGTGGCTCGTATGTTGCTTCGCCAGCGCTTGGGTCTGCAGGTGTCTTGATCAAGAGAGTCAGTTATGGAATCGCACTTCCTGGACTGATAGTCACTACTATGTTGACTTGCCATGTGAGTACTTACCCTAGAAATTGTCTGTGAGTGGTTGCTAATATTGATGATGTTCTAGCTGGCAAGTAAGCATGTCTTTGTACATATCTTGCGAGGCTCCAAGCATCTCGCAGCCAACACATTTACCCACAGGGCATCTTGGATAGGTTGCACCTTCAGTATCACAGTCGTTGCATACGTGATAGCCAGCAGTATCCCCATCTTCAGTGGGCTTGTTTCTCTTATCGGGGCGTTACTTGCCACATCAGTTGAAATGAAAAATGAGAGAAAGGTTGGTGTTTATGTTCCTTCCCCACAATCAATAGCTGCTTTATCATGCGATACGTCATGATGTAATGGCTACCAACCTCTGACGTGAGTGGAAGTCCTGACGGCCTATTTGAATGACTTTAACGGACCTGTAGCCGTCGAGTAGCAAGACTTTAATTAATTGAACCTGCCTGCGTTATGGCAAAATCAGTTAAAAGTAGTTAACAGAAATAATACATAAGAAAAAGGCAATGTTAAGAACAAACAGAAGAACTTGTATAAAGCTTTATAAAGTTCGTAGTAAGTAAAGAAAGATACAATAAAATAATAAATTTAATTATATAAGTTAACCTTATAATAGTGTTGTTATTTATAATTTCAGTCTAGCAACCTCTTCCAATATCAGCCTCGTCAATTGCCTTAAATTAAGTACGGCACGGATATTGAACATCAGCATAGGAAGCCTCGCCATTCCACCAATTCGCGCCATTGTTGATAGAATAGTCCCCATTGTCCAAAGTGTTGCCATGGGCACACTCGCAGAAAAACTCGAAATAATTATCCGGACTCCATTCGCCATAGGACTTGTGACCTCCAATGTTGGTGCAGTCATCAGCAATGGCCTTCTCAACTTGCGCTTTCTGAGAATTGATGTCTTTCACAGAGGTGATTTGTCCTGTATACTCAATACGGTCAGGATGACCATGGAATGTTGCGCTTGCAGCTGTAGCGGCAATAGTAAGAAGCAAAATAACCTCTACTTTATAGTAAGTTAATGTCTAATATAAAAGTGGTTTTTATACTTACTCATCTTGGTATTATAGTATAATATGGAATATAATATAAAAGGCAATATATATCTGTAAATATCTTATAGTTAGTGATTTTAATAGGATTAAGCAGTAGTATTTATATTTACTCTTTTCTTTTGTAATAAGAGAATTATTTATTAAAAAAGATACCTACAGAATTTAAGCTTTTATAGGAAAACTTAAATTTAAAACTATAGTAATAATGAGTATATTAAAACGCCCGCAGACCAGGCTGCGGGCGCAATATTTCTTTTAGGTTCTATACGAGGCACTGTAAGGTTTACAGGAGGTAAAATGGTAAAATGAGCATTACTACATAATGCACTAATAGTAAAAGCTGTTTAATACCGGCAATTATATTAGCTTTAACATATCACGCCCGGAGACAGCACTCAAGACCCTTGCAAACTTCCTGTCATTACTGGATCGGCAGCTGAGGAATTCTCGGAATGGGCTTCTGAATGGACGAGCTTGCAGGCGGAGTATGTTTCCGAATATCGCGTAGTATGGGAGGCGTGCAGTGATGATCCTGCTATCACTGATCTTGTGCCGGTTGGACCAGATGCATGCAGCACTCTGAAAGCTCAAATCACTGGGACTTCTGCTGCAAATGAGAATAAAGGCGAAGATAGAGAGAAAGACGACGGTAGTAAAGATGATGAGCCGGAGGCTGCGGATGGTTCTGCGGGTTCTCGTGTGACAGGGTCTTTAGTTGTTGCACTGATGGCTGGTGGTGTACTGATTGCAGGATTATGGTGAGCAGTTTTGAATGATATCATAAAACCTATGTCAAGTGGCAAGTAATATTTAACAGACCTGCAACAGATGGGAAGCATTAGCATAGCTTCATTGTAGATAGTTAAACTACAACTGGGTTTAGGTAGCACCTCCGAGCAACTATTAATTTACTGAAAGTTTCAGCGAATCAACTATGCAGGTTTTCAGGTCCCGATACGCGATGCCCAGCATGTCCTTTGATGGTGCTGTGTCAACCTCCCAAAGATCAGCTGGTGTATCATCCACCAGAGTCTTGGGGATCTTATCCTTGAGCTGAGGATAATGATCTGCCGCAATCTGTGTAATCTGAGCATTGCTCATTCTACCTTGCATTAAGAAAAACCTTCTTCCCCCAGCATCCAACTTCTCTAATGCTCGAATGTGAGCAGGAGCAACATTTGCAGAATGCTGGCCAGCATTACAAAGGCATGATCCAGAAGCTTCATCATCTAGACCAAACTACGGATATCTACCAGATACGGCAAGTATATTTTATTCACTTTCTGATATCTGCTCTTGGTGTTATCTTCTTGGCCGTCGCTCTCGAGCCTGCTGTGTATCGAGGTGCCGTACGACAAGAGTTCAATACAGCTCTCGAACTATTCCGGGGCTCCAGCAAGAGATTATATGTCTCCAGGCGTTTGTGGAAGATGATACGCGGCTTACAACAAGCGGGCGTTCGGCTCGGTATTTCAACACCACATTAAAAGGGACGTACGGCTCAAGCTACACCCCAGTCCACTCCTCGTCACACAGGATGCATGCCAAGTCCTCTTATACTCGCTACTTTGAATAAATCAAAGAAGTCACCTCAAGCTAGCGAGGCCTGGCTCAATAATGGCAGCATGACTGATAGGGCTGGTAAGTTTCGGAATGGAGATGACTCTCAGCCTCAATGACTTTTTTACTGCTGCTGAGAATGATGGTGATTTATGGGGCACTTCGCTAAGTCCTGGAACAAGCGATCCATTGGTGCAAGGTACTTTGAACCGAAGTATAGACCTAGCAAAACTGCATTTTAGCCAGATGCTAGATAGCTTTCTGTATAACACGATTGCAAGTATATTTCTGGTCCCCAGTTGGTAAACACCAACATGCAGAGCAGCTTCATTAATCACCGGTCTGATATACTAAGATATGCCAGCAGCACCGGGAAGGATCTCGATGTCGCCCATAAGTCAACGTCAAACTATGCTCATAATACTGGATTCCAATCTCGAAGGGGAAAGGATATGCATCTAGTATAGCAGCTGAAAAAGGATCTGTAACACTAACTGCCGAGCCGTCTTGTGCCGTGTCGTTGGACGTCACAATCTCCGCATGCTGAGTTAACAGGCCAATAGGAAATCAACACGGTTCAGGGCCAGCTGCGCCAGATTGTCAACATGGTTAGATAAGGAAATCTTTCACCTGAAGCTGTATAGCTAGCTTCAGCTATGACGCATATTACGCCAATCTGTTGTTGTAAAAAAGGTAGAACTAATACTTTATGAAAATATGTAATGAGTATTGTGGGTATAGCATAAAGAATTGGGAAGTATATAAGTCTAGTTAAATTGCTCAATTATTAGAAGAAATCTTCCAAGCCATTTCACCACTTCCTACATAGTTATATCCTCCATACTGCTTACTTTCTCCCTTGTCTCCCTATCTCCACACACACCATACAAAAATATGGGGATCAAAATCAGCGAAAAGTTTGTCAACGATCTTACCACCAAGCTTATCAAGGCCGCCGATGGTGGTAAAAGTCTCGAGGTTGCCGATCCCGAAGAGGTTGGACAATATGTCTGCTCCGTCCTGGCGTTGGGTTGTGAGCTCATTCCTGTCTTTGGGAGCAGCCTCGGCGCGCTTGTGACCTTGTTTGGAAGTATATTCTTTCACCCGAATGCAACTGAGAAGATGTGGGAGAAGTTGCGGGATCGCATCGAGGCACTCGTTGATACTAAGATCGCAGAAACTCAGATGGCCATTCTGAGGAAGAAGATCCGAGGGTTCCATGACAATATGGAGAACTATAAACGGGTTTGGGAAGACTACAGGGATTCGACAGGCGAGGAACAGATGAGAGCAAGGGACACGCTCAAAACAACTCACATCGGTTTCTTGATCGTGGTCAGGACCGCCATTCCCGAGTTTCGGGTGGAACAATTTGCAGTACCTTCTCTTCCGTTATTTGCGCTTGCAGCCAATGTCCACCTCATGCTGCTATCCGATGGCATCAGGCACGGCAGAGCCTGGGGCTACTCGGAAAAGAACATCGACACCATGCGTGCCGAGTTCAAGAAGAGAACGTCGCCGCAGGGTGTTTCTGGACATGCAGCAAGCATCACCTCGGAACAAAGCCACCTACTCAAAGGAGCTATTGCAACGGCCATCGACCTTGAAATGCCAACTAATATAATCGATACGTGGAAAGGCGCATATTCAGAGCTTTCTGTTCCTGCATCGGGATCTGCAGGGAACGCAAAGGGTTACGATGATCTCGACTATGCAACCTATGCGTACGAGGTCTATCGTACAGGGCGCGGCCAAGTCAAGCCTTATAAAGCGGAGCTTAATGACGCCGACAACAGAGGAAGCGCAGCTGCAGCCACGCTCAGGGCCTACGCAGACTACGACTCCGGCATGGTCATGAATGTGCTCAACTATGCCGAATACTGGCCATATCTAGCAGGAGACAAGATGCCCGAGTCCGTCCTGAGAAAATTGGATCGAGAAATCTACTTTGGCCCGTTTGGCCGTCACACGACAAATGCTGCATGGAGCGCGACTAGTGAAGCTCCTGTCACCGACCGTGGCCCTCCCATCACTTCCGCGTACGTGAGGGGATGGGATGACATTGATGGATTGCAGATGAAGTACGGGGACTCCTGGGGTCATGCCTATGGATCGACTACTGGGGGTGCGCCTAAACAACTTGACCTCGCGAAAGATGAATACTTCTATTGGGTCAGCGTTTACTACGGACAAAAGCTAGGAAAGGTCAGGCTCTGGAACAACAAGGACAAAGCTTTGGAATGTGGCAGTGGAAAGCATGGATCGTACTATGGCTGTGCTGCACCACCAGGCTATAGGCTAACAAGTGTCCATATTACTAAGTGGGAGAGCTTTACTCCGCCAGGCTGCGAGGGTATCATCTTGGGCTTCAGACCATCTATCATTGAGTTTACACCTAATTAAACAGCTGGACTTTCATGCAGTGGATAGAATGCCAATTGCCCTATTTAGTATAGTAAAATCATATGGTTTTCTGCTGAGACTAAAGGCAAGATTATTTTCAATCTGTCTGTATATTAATAGCTACAAAGACATTACTAACAGCCACCATGACGCATGGAGTCTATGCGGCCTGGCTGAACGCATTATGAACCAGACAACACAGCAATTGCTAAAATGCAGAACAAAGGCAATACAGTCAAATGGATTCTCACAAATCAGATCATTATTACCAGACAAAGAGACAAAGGTGTTGGAAGAATGTAGTTATTATTGTTCAATAATTACTATTCTGGGAAGATTAACAAGGAATCAATTGTGTTCGCCTGGAGGCCATAGCATTATGACCCGATAAAATGATAATGAAAATATAGCTCGCGTTGTAATATAAGTACTTAGACTTCTTCCTTCTATGCGTAATTATGAGATACCTACACAAATACAAACAAAAACTATCATCAAGACATATACTATACAGAAGTATCACTATCAAGAAGCACTGAAAATGGATCCTATATACCGCGAAAAATTGGCATACTCATTAGGTAAATTTCTCAATCAAACATACCGAGGAGAAGGCCGTTCTTATAACAGTGTTCATGTCAACGTCCCGGTAGACCTCGACCACGAAAACATTAAAGAAGCTCTCGCGGTTCTGGACCCCGAGGACTTCTTAAGTCAGGCAATCCGATATTACCAACACTGCAGTTTGAACCCAAAAGATCATCAAGATGAGAGAAGACTTGTCGAGATCATGGAACGTCTAGACGAGAAATACGGAAAATTCTTAAAGGAGAGCAATCTCTTGGAGTATACAGCACAGAAGGACTGGCTTGAGGAAGCGATCAAGATTCCAACCCATGGATCAAGCCGACGCGGGTGGAGATATTGGCATCAACGTGACAAACCTACAACTGAAACACCTGATGAAAAGCCACGAGCTCAGCTCAAACACACAATCGACAGCGAAATGGAGGAGTTAACTAGTGTCCAGCAACAATCTCGCCCAAAGGACATGGAGTTGCTTACATTCTGCCCTGCTACAATCGAGCGCAGCTTTTCGCTTCTCAAGCCCTTTGACTACACAGAGCGATATTCACTTCACTACATTCTCCTCCGCAAATACTCGGGAGATGAGAACATGACACACCGGGAGGCAGAGCGAGAGGCACGGATCCGCCTTGATGACTATAAAGCGGAGCATTTTGAGAGGATGTGTGAAGAATCGAGACAGTTGAGCGAGTGGGAAGAACGTGAAAAGGTGAGAGACTGGAAATACTGGAAAAAGATAGAGCGCAACCCGGACGATTTCATTTCTGAAGATGATTTAACTTCTGAAGATGATGTGTCTGAAGCGGGCGAGCCTGAGGAAGAAGGATGTGAGGACGATGGATCTGAAGATGAAGAATCTGAAGATGAAGAATCTGAAGTTGAAGGGTCCGAAGATGATGGGTCTGAAAGCGATGAGTCTGAGGGCGACGGAGCATCTGCCTCGGCGGGTATGGATATAGATTTGCCAGAACCCACTAGCGAAGATCTCACTACTCAGATCTCAGTCCTTCAGATTTCTGGCAAAAAGTCAAACGGCGAAGGTGGCGGAGTGAAGGCGGTCAAGAAGCGTCCTTTCGACGACATCGACGACACTGATGATGCAGCCGCGTCTGGTTATAAGCGCGTGAAGGTTGAACAATGGCGAGAACGCTTTGATAAGTATGGATGGATGAGAGTCCATGGCTAATGGGCTGAAGCTAGGAAGGAGACAGAGAGATAGCTAAAAGGTATGTTTTTATGTTTTTGTTATAGTATAAATAAGAAAAAGGTCTCAGTTCTTTTTTGGTAATCTGAAATAATGATATTGAAGTTCTTAGGATAAATCCTTTCGTAACTCTGGAAAAATATATATAGCCCCTTTAAATAACCCTATTATATTCCTAGCGCTCTATCATGCAGTGCCACTCAAAGTAACTTGCTGCCCAATTCAAGATCAATGCCATGCAATCCTCAACTATTTACAACACCTAGGCTTTCAAAAGAGTCTCCACCTCCTCTGTGATATCTCTCAACGGGAAAGATGTCCTGTTGCCAGGTCCGGTTCCATTGATACCATCGCCAAAGAACTCAGTAACAGCATAGATACTATCAGAGATCTGCACAGATGCAACAGTGAATCCACCCTGGCTGAGATAAGGATTAGGAATGGTTCCGAGGTTCTCAGCAGACTTCCACTTTCCATCGCAGGATCGCAAAACAACAGTACCGTTGGCATCGTCGCTGACCAGAAGAACAGTACCAGCGTAAAGTGGGGGCAAATGCAAGCCGTCGAGATTCTGACCCAAGGCCTTGTTGTCTTTCGATGTTGGAACATGAACCGGCTTGCCCTTTGATGCTTTGGTATCGAATCGGTAAAGCTGACCATCTGTGTTATCAGTCACAAAAAGTGTGTCGCCTTTGCGGGAGATCCCTGAGAAGCCGTGAATGGTATGGTTGGCTGGTTCGACGAGATACCATGGGACAACCGACTTTCCATCTGCGCTCACTTTGATCAAGCTGCTGGGGAAGGTTCCGAGAACGAAGGTGTTGCCTTCATCGTCGCTTTCGCTGTCTTGAAAACCGCCGTATACACCACCGGTCGCGTGGGTGAGGTTTGCGCGCCACAGCAAAGAATTGTCTACAAGGTCGAACTTGACAAGAAAGTTGTCGCCCTCAATATTCTGGCCACCGGTATCAAAAGCAGCGCCGGCGTCGATGACAACTGAGAGTCGGTCCAGGGGGTCGACACGCACACCGCTTGCATGGAGCAAAGGGTTGCCGCTTAGCCCGGGAGCCTCGAAAGTATGCACTATCTTTCCGCGATAGGGATCCCATGCAACAGCAGTTGCATTGTACAGGACGCTATTGAGAATGTCAGAACATTATCCACGCTGCTTTCCGGTTTTTGTCAGCACTAACCTCGAGTACACAAGACAACGGCGTGTATCGAAATCAACATTCTCGGGGTACAACTGATAAACATCGATCGTCTTGTTGCCAGAAATCGATGGACACGTGTAAGGTCGAGGAATTGAGAGTGCGAGGCTAGACTGAACGGCCAGGCTGAGTAGAGATATCTTGGATTGCATGGTGATTGTCAAATTTGTGTTGCGTCGGCTCAAGATGCACGTTGAAAAATGATGGAGGATGTCGGTGGCGAGCTGTTTTCGAGGCGGAATGCAACATCGTACTTATACATGCAAGGTCTGCAGGGTTCATCTGATTTTCTAATATATTGTGAAATCAGCCCCAATCGCTTTTACCTATGTTTCGTCATGCTTGCGGCTATGCCGCCATGGGATAGAACCTTATTATGACAAAGATATCCGGTGGGATAGTAATGCAACGGCGCAAAGCGCGAGCTTGGACCTGGCAATGAAAGGAACAGGCCGTAAATGGAGACCCACTGAGTGGGATACACAGTGGGATGCAGTCTCTTCAAATGCCGATTGATTGGGTTTGAGTTTCTCTAGCACGTGATATCCCACTCAATATCCCACTCGGTTTATTACATGGAAATAAAGAACAGAATTGCGAAACTCAAGCCGAACGATATTTAATTACTTTAAGTAATTATCCTCAGTATGCCCACTAGTAGTCGGTTTCTGTTATAATAGAGTCCCACTCCTGCATTGTCTCCAAAACGTCCCTGGCCTTAGCCCTGATCTCTTCGACCGCATCTTTACCAACAGGGAGGCGAAACGGGATGGTTTTCCCCTGTGCGCAACCCTCTTCCCTGACCAGGTCCAGTACAATCTTGACAAACTTTTCTGGATTTCCAGGCTGCTGCAAGTCTCCACCATGAAGATGATTATGATAAATCTCGGAAGCTGATTGATAATCGGGAATTTGACTCTGCTTTGGCTGAAGATGGCCTGTTGACAGGAGAGGGGTTCGAAAGCGCCCAGGCTCCATCAAGAGGGTACGAAGACCGAGAAACTTGGTTTCGTTATGTAGACTTTCAACAACACCTGAGTTTCCTGTTAGCACCAAGGTACACTATTGTTACCGATGGATATGGGACAACCGACCTTCAAGAGCAAACTTTGATCCAGCATAAGCTCCAGTAAACAGGTGCCCGACCCAGCCAGACAAGGAACTAATAAAGACCATAGTTCCAGATTTGTTGGCTCTCATATGCGGGAGCACTGCACGCGTGACCTTGATTGGTCCAAAGGCGTTGGTTTCGAAGGAAGAAACAAATTCATCGTAACTAGACACGTCAGCAAGGTTGACAGGATCATTAGTTAGTAAGAGGAAAGAGGAATACCTGAGATCCTCCCAAGAGCCAGCGGCCACAAAACCAGCATTGTTAACCAATACATCGATGCGCCCATAGATACCAATGGCCTTGGCGATGGTTTGATCAATGCTGTCTTGTGAATCCGTGACATCCAGCTCAAGGACAGCTGCTCCTTGACTTGCAAGTGACTCGATCCTTGCACTGTTCCGGGCGGTTGCGATGACTTTATCACCTCGGGAAAGGATCTGATTCACAAACTCTGATCCAAAGCCGGAGGAGCAGCCAGTGACGAGCCAAACGAGCTGAGGCATGTTGATCGACAGAACAAAGAGTAATGATAAACGACTAAATCTGACAAGATGCAAAGACTTTTGATGGGAGAGACAATGTGAGATATCCTGAAGATGTAATGAAAAAGAAAAGACACGACGGGAGATTTTGTGCTTTTTATAATAATCTGATGACCTTTGAGTAACGAATCTGGCATCACGGTGCTTTGGCATATTTTCGGGACAATGGCCGGAGAGTGGAGAAGTCCATACTGAGAAAATGCGGGAATGTCACTGTTGGGGCGGGCAGAGCGGAAGCGGGGCTTTAGTTTGGTGTTGACCTCGGGGTAAGCAGAGCGGGCAGAGCGGGAATGCAAAGTCATTGCGGGCAGACAGAAAAACGCTAGTCAACTGCTGAAACTTCTATCGGCCCTGTTGTTCTTGGAATGATGTCAATTTCGCGTCTTATTGCCCTCCAAATAGGAGAGATATTCATCTGCAGAAGATTTATCAGTGTCAACTTCGGACTTAGCAAGGTGATTGAACCTTACCGCAAACAGACCACTCGGACTTTAGAACTTGGAGTGCATGCGTGATGGCTTCCAGACCAGCCACCATCTCCACATCGTTGTTCTCCCTGACAAACCACGCGCACTCTGTTGCTGCATGATACAGGCAGGCAGCCAAGATGGGCGAATACCTCGGCCCCTTCGATTGCAGTTGACTCGCCGAAACTATTTGCCTCGCCATCTGGGGTATCGTCTTGGATACAATGGCTTGGATGCTCGCCAAAGATACCTGCTGCATCTCAACCTCAGCAGCCAATCTCTCGCGTGCCATGCTGAAGCTGGGCTCGTTGCATGCATACTCATTGTATAGTAGTAGTCGAGCCAAACTGCACAGTGACAACGCTGAAAGCAAAGTTCCATGGGCCGTCATGATGTCACAGTCGTTGCTCATGATGCCCTGATCTAACGCTGTCAAGACGATGTGCAGCTGCAAGGCCTCGGCAGTAAGTTCTACTGGATCGGTGTCTTTTCCTCTGGCTTTTATGTGACGAAGAACTTTGCCAAACATGTGAACAGCCTGGCATACTCTTGCAAATTGCCCCACGGACGAGGGAGAGTAGAAGTTACGCGTTAACAGTGCTTCGTTGAAACCTATTCGTCCATTCGTCCAGTCATCGTCGTTGCATGGGAGAAGATCATTTGTGGTTGGTTCTGGAGCAGCCATAAGGAGTTGAGGGGAGCCTGCAACGACAACTCTAGTAATAATCAATGATCAAGCTTGCGTAAGACGTAGACCTATACATACCTGTCAAGCATTACCATCGCCCACCAAGTCCGTCTCTGCTCCTCACATAACGTCCATGTCTCGGGTTCCACGAACAGTTGTTTTGCATCTTTTTGATTGTGCAGTCCAATCATGGTAGCTAGTCGCACAGCTTGTCCTATCGTCAAGTATGCGGCAGGGTAGATGCAATGGCCAAACTCATACAAGGCTACCAGAGTGAGGGTCTGTATCAGTCGAATGTTGATGGTTCCACTACTCTCGGCGATAAAGCTACCGTGCTTTGCCTTTAAATATGAAGGGTTACTTTGCGGCAATATGGTCTGCTCATCACTCTGACTAATGAGAGCCTCGAGGGCCAAGAAGACTAGAACATCAACAACACCCCGAGTTGAGTCTCCTAGAGCATTTGCGGCTTGCCTGAGGCGCTTGATGCTGAGCATGGGCAGCCAGTGGTGGATGGTATTCTCGTAGTGTTCTATCAAGGAGTCAAATGTACCAGCAACCGCAAAGTGTCTTTGTTGTCCGAGAAAAACTGGGCCATTGTGTATTGTCAATATGTCTCTTGATATCGGCTGGAATAAATCGGAGTCCAAAAAGTACGAGGACGGGAAATTGTTTGTTAGGTGCAGGTCTAGGTCCGTAGTGGGATCTGTACGATCTTGCCCCTCTGAGCCCTTGATAGAGGTTTTCAGACTCGGATTGGCATGCTGCGTTCCATAGTTGCATGCTTTACCTAGTCGAGTACACTACACAGAGATCTGAGACTTGTATGACCCAGCGGACAAAGGTAAGTGCTCACCAGACGACATGATGGGGTATCTCTTGAGCATCTACGCTTGAGACGTCTATCAGCCAGTTAGTTGTGATTTAAGAGGCTGATTAACTGGGAAGGCTTCAGAGAAGACATACCTACATGCCTCGCACGACGTGAAAGCATTGGCTGGCGGCATATCACAAAAGCGGAAATTATTCCAGGGCAAGAGTTGTTAGTAGTGGAATGCGAAGGCGGTGCGGGGTTTGTAAAAACATGTCTGGCTATAATTGGGCAAGGTTGATAGTACGGAGAACCATAAGGCCAGTATGTGTAAATTTGGATATGCGCTCTTATTCCCTATACTTTTGCTAAGGGTTTAACCTACTACCAGTATAACCAACCAATCTACATCTTATCTTGGAGTTCCGCCTGATTTACTCTAGAAGAACATGTTTTATCGCGACAGAGCTCGAACAGATTTCTCTTCTTTCCACATACTAGACATTCGACCTTCGGAGACGATAGAAGCATGGATAAAAAGGAGGTAAAATAACAGGTTAGTTTTATTAAACATTCTTACTATATCAATATGCATGGACAAAAAGTATAGAAACTACAGGCGATTTTACAGCAAAACGCCAGGGAAATTTACAGTCGCCTGGGTTGGCATAGACAAAAATTAGACAACGCGGCGGGATTTAGTTTAACCTTTGTACAGTAGAGATAAGGGGTTCGCAGCAGGCCAAGCAGAATATAGGTGGTATTACTCGGATTATATCCTCGCAATTAAATAGCGCAGACGCCCCAGCCCAAGACCCCGGCCCAATTTGTTCACCGCAACCCGACAGTTTTACAAGCAACAGTAAGCGGGATGATGTTAAGCCGAGTGATGTAAAATAAACACGGTCAATTGCCCAGCAATTTTTTTAATGAGGTGCATCTCAACTTACAAGTACCAAAGCCCAAAGCCAAAATCTAAAGACCTAGCTACATATCAAAATCAGAAGATGCCGTTCCCATACAAGACCGTCCTCATCACCGGCGCCACGGCGGGAATTGGTCGAGCCTTGGCCGAACGAATGATTGCAGACGATATCTTCGTCATTGCTGTGGGACGTCGCAGCGACCGGCTCGATGAGCTTGTTTCGAAGCATGGGTCTGATAAAGTCGTTGCCGAGCAGTTTGACGTGTCTGACCTGGAGGCTCTCCCGGCCTGGGTTGAAAAGTAAGCCTGCCGTCGACCTCATTGCCGCAATGCATTCTCATCTCGCTTGCAGAATCGTAACAGCGTACCCTAGCCTTTCCTGCATAGTCCTCAATGCTGGCTTCCAGCGAACTGTCGACTTTACGCGTCCTGAAACCATCTCCCGCTCTTTGCTCACATCGGAGGTGCACACCAACTATCTCTCTCCCTTACATACCATCTCCCTCTTTCTTCCGCACCTCATTTCCCTTGGCAAGGCTTCGCCCAACCCGACACCTGCCTCGATCGTGCTTGTATCGTCTGGTCTCGCCATCGTCCCTGTCGCCCGTTGCGCCAACTACTGCGCAACGAAATCAGCCCTGCGCTCCTTGGCTTGGACATTGCGCTCCCAACTTTCTGCACCATCCAGCCCTGAAACGCAGCATATTCGTGTGATTGAAATAATCCCTCCTGCTGTCCAAACCGAGTTGCACGCCCTCCAACCTGACCTTGTAAAGGCGGGGCAGAAGGCTATTGGTCTTCCATTAGATGAGTTCGCTGATGAGACGTGGAGTCACCTAACAGCCAAAGAAGGCACCCTGCATGACGATATCACGGTTGATATGATGCGGGAGCGATGGGAAGCCATTGAAAGGCCAAGGAGAGAGGCATTTCATGAATTTGAGGCCATGTTTCGCAGAATGGTCTCGGATGGCAAAGGAAGTGCTTAGTATGTCTTTAGTCATTTGGACAATGATGTCTCGCTTGCTAAGAAGATAACGTAAATGCAGAGGTAGCTCTACACCATAACAATAGCAATGCCATATTACTATTATATTAAGAACTGTTAAATAACATATTTTTCTTTTATATATTAATAATATTCTGTTAACTTTATATTAAAGCTACTGTATTTCTTTTTTTAAATAGAATATTTCTTATGATAAAGTACCATGCAGTGTTTGGCAAGATATGTTATCCAAACCTTGACGTTAGGTCCGACGGTGGTTACAACCGGGATCGGAGGAACATGTGCCTCATCGGGCAGCTCGATGGTATATCTCGCCGCGATTTGGTTCAGCTTGATGGCACTTGCGCTTCCGTTGGCTGCCTGGCAACACACGGTCTCTTCTAATTTCTCACGTTCAAAAAGTGTATATTTTTCCTTCTTATACTCGGGCGAAGACCGTTTTGATGGAGCATCCTTAGGTTAGACCATGAGAATGACTCCACGAGGGATGGCGTTGGCGCTTTATGCCACTCTCGAGCTCTGTGGTCGGCAATTCCAGGGATATAGGAGTTATTGTTTAGATAGTACGTTGGGAGATAGAATGCGTAGTCGGGTTTGGGACATTTCACATTTTCAAATCGGTGGGCTGTTGAATCGTCGACCTCGTCACCTTTTCCATTGAAGGTTTCCCATAAAGCGTCGGTATCGCTGATTATTTTCTTATAAGCATCTGTCTTCCAGATTTGTTGTTGCCGTACTTACTACACGACCGTATCGTAATAATACTTACATCGTGAATCTCTGATAGGGCACATGTCAGTAAAGTGCCTTTGGATGCGAATTTTGCACTGACCTTCGTAAATCTTCCGGTAATCCTGAGGTAATCCTGAGGCTGTATGTACAAGGCGAAAGAAATATTCCCAATGACTCTCTGAGTACCATCCTTTAGAGTATTTCTTCGCCAAACACTGCGTTTTGGTATCTTGTTCAGAAGTTTCGTTGAAGTCTTGACATGTGAAGTCGAGAATCGACTGTCTGAGGGCTTCGACATGGAGCGGAAATGGGCCCACGGAATCGTAGTGCGGATAGAGCCATCGAAGAAGAAGCCCTTCTTATTTAAATCGCCACGATCCCAAGACATCTTTGAAGTTATCGCTTGTTTGCTAGATGTGTTATTTGTAGTTGAGACTTGAAGCTGAGAGCTTGAATCGGCAGAGAGAACTTAATACGGTTTAAGAGGAGGGTAGACAATGAGGAGTTTAGTTGGGGGATAGGTTGAAACTCTTAGTTGTCGGCTTTCTTTGGTACATATATACACGACAGGGTTACATTTGTTGGTTGAAGTCCCTGCTTCATGGAGTGTGTCTCAACATGCTTACTTACTGGTCAGCGTACCTCACGAAGTTGCAGAGTGATCCTAATCTGCATGGACTTTTCCGTCAATATCCGTCCCATATGTTAGGACTGTAGTTTTATCCCTAGTCATGAATATTGCTTTCTTTTCATAAGAATATTCTTAGACTTCGTAGCACATTTAGTTTACGCGCCTGTCAACAATCTGCCTAAACAGTAGACAGAGACGGGACCCTCGTGATAGCTGAAACGGGGATAGCCACTAGCGCTTTAAGGCTAGACCTCAACAGTTCAAGACCTGGACTCCCCGCGGCCCGCCCCGAGTTCCATGTCTTTAGTAGCCCTCCAGGGAAATTTCGGGCAACTAATTTCCAAAAGCTTCCACTGAGCTCATCATTGGAAACCAGAACTAACTCAGAGTGTGCACAAAACCACAGCTTTATCAAACAAGATATAATAATAAACAGGTAAAATGCCTCTCCCTATTCACACACCGGCACGTACTTCCTTCTAACATAGTCCCATACGAGGTTTTCCTGATCACTCTCTTCCTCATCAGTCTCAACATCGTCCTCACATTCCTCCTCATCGTCGTCACTCTCATCATCTTCATCAACCTCGCCATAATCCTCATCACTGGTACTTCCATCAACTTCAACCTCAATTGGTCCTGCGAGAAATTTCGTCCCGCTTTCGCGTCTCTTAGAGGGCCCAGCCGCTATCGTTTCTTTAAGACGTGAGGCAGACCTCTCCAATTGAGTAGTTAAACCGAGAGATAGTTGTGCTTCGCGCCGTGCTTTTATTCGTGCGCTTCGCCGCACTGAGCTCGGTGGAGTTGAAGACGCCGAAATGGGACTCGCATGCCTGTTGGAGGTCGGAGTCACTCTCTCATTCAGGTTCAAGGACATCATCCTGTCGATGGTGCGTTCCAGCTGCTTTGTAGGTGACTCGTCAGCTTCGGGGCTCTGCTGCCGACTCCTCGACTGTATTTCCTCCTTTCGACATGCCACTGCTGCTCTTTTGGCTTTCAGGAAGGTTGGGGAGTGAAGCCACCTCCACTGGTCGATATGTCTCGCTATCGAGGGCCTGAAATCCCTAGTAGCCCAGGTGTATATGTTATTAAGTATAAATCGGAACTTAGCAATGTCATGAGAGTCTCTCATATCGCCATCCCAAATACATTGCATCATCTAATCGGCGTTCAGAATGGTCAGTAAGGTTCAGCTTCAGACTTCTTGTTCTATACTAACATAACCTTTGCCAGTTTTCTGCTTTTCTTTCGCCGTGTCGCAACGAAATGCGAGGGAATTCTCGGTGGAATATGTTATCCAGACTCTAACTTCGGGCCCAACTGTAGTCACGGCTGGAATCGGGGGAATATGTGCCAGGTCGGCCGAGTCCTTCTCGTACCACGCGGCAATCTCGTTGAGCCTAACAGCGCAGCCGCTGCCATTAACAGCTTGACAGTAGACATGTTCTCTCAATCGCGTGATGATGCCTTTGGTGATGGCGCCCTTTGAGCCCCTTTTCGGCTTGAACTCAACAACAAGCCATGGGAAGCACTTTAGGTCTGTCTTCTCAAAGTCCTTTTGAAAAGGAACAAAGGGGGACGGTCGTAAGCCATGTTCGTAGAGTTCTCCCAAGGTAGACAATGAGAATAACGTCGGATCTTCATGCGGCTCCAGAGTTACATGAGGAGTTGTTTCAGATATAAAAGAGTCAGGGTGAATTGGAAAGTAAAAAGCATGGTCAGGCTGCGGTGCGCTCTCATTTCGCAATGGATCGGATATTGTACTACCGAGTCTGTTTCCTTTCGCATTAAATATTACCCATCGAGAATCGAAGTCGCTGATTGTATCTTGTAAGCCCCAAGTCTGTAGGTCTCTCCGAAACTACTTACGAAACTATATGGCATTCCGATGAGCGGTCAGTAGCTGAGATGCTTTCTTCAAGCGGTTTAAAGAAGTTTTCTCGAAAGAAGCTTGACCAGTGCTTCTCTACGACCTTTTCGTTGGTAAAGTCCGCTGCCTGGTTTGCCAATGTCTCATCCTGATCAGAAGCGTCCTGGCTAAATTCATCGCAAGTGAAGTCAAGGATTGACTCTCGGAGGGCTTCGACATGATCTGGCAAGCCATTTGTTGAGATCTCTTCATTATAGAAAAAGCCACGGTCAAATAAGTTATGGCGTTTGAAAGAAGTCTTCTTCTGGGCTTTTTCGACAGAGGTTGGTTCCATATCGATTGAATAGTAGAGAGGCCGATGCCTTGAGTGGACACGTGGAACTTGGAACTGCAAACAAGACCGAGAGGTCTAGCTCGGAATAGGAGAAAGGTGTTGGTCGACGACTCTTCCCCTCCATATATGCACGACGAGGTTCCATCTGTTGGTTGTGATATCTATATCCCTGCTTGGTGTGTCTCAGAATGCTTGTCCACTGGCAGCCCACCTCGCCAAGCTAGAGACCAACTCAGATATCTGTGTCGCAGGCGTGAAGATTTTCCAACCATTCGATATGCACACCTTGGACTTAAATTAATGTCATATTCCGTTTGACATCGTTTATCCTCAGATACCATAAAGTTGATGCCGAAGTCTACATCTCTCTGCAGAACCTGGAAAGTACCTGCAATCTGCCTTGCCGGGGCTCCGCAGTGAGGTGGGATTCAGCTGAAAACCAGGGTAACCCACACAACCAATCAGTAACCATTGGTTTGGGGGCTAAGCCTTAATGGTAAGGTCCAGAGTCTACTCCGTAATGGACTTGGGGAAGAAGTTACCCGGCTATCCCGGTATCATTTACGGAGCAGAGGTCCAAGGGCCACATAGGCAAGGCAGCAGAGTCACAGTCACATAATCGGCTAGCCATATGATCCAATTTGAAACCGATTAATTTTAGAAAAGATATGTTAGGAGTAAATCTTAACTAGTGCATTCCAACATCTTATGCTCTGTACTTGGCCTTAATTGTATCGGCATTACGTTAGCTGTCACTATAAACAACATCTTTTCTCGATGTTTTGTTTATTTCAATCTTCCCTATACTTACATCTATGGCATAGCTATTTCTTAAAAACCTTGATGGGAAACTTTGTGCCCATCAACTTGTACGCAGCGGGGTTGGGATGTAAACCATCGCCAGAGTCATACTGAGGGAGTAGCTTATCTCCACTTCCGATCAAAGACGCAAAGTCGACGGTGTGGTCAAAAGTCCCGTTTTTCAAGATCCAGTCATTGATCGCGACTCGAGTGACTTCTCTTTCGGGGGAGTGATACTGGTTTCCAAGCATCTGCGTGATTGTCGCTCCAATTGTGGCCATGCCCGCCTTCTTGATATCCTTGGCGATCTGAATATAGGCAGCGATGAGACCTTCTTTAATCCTCTTTTGAGTAGCTTCGTCGGTTGCGGATGGCCCGATGTCGTTGACGCCTTCGAAGACGACGACGAATTTCGCACCTGGTTGTTCCAAGGCATCTCGCTTGTATCGTTGGAGCAGGATAGGTCCCAGACCCCCTGAGAGGATAGCGTTGCCACCTGCTGCCATGTTGTTCACGGCGACATTAGTCATACCAGACTCTTGCAAATGAGCTGCAAGAGCATCGGACCATCTAAACATTGTGAGTAAAGATACTGAAGCTCTGGGAATTCTACTAACCGATCATTGGTGTCATCCGTGCTTCCTCGGCCATCGGTGATGCTGTCTCCGAGGAGAACAACAGCGAAATGGTCCTTGGGTGCCCACGAGTCGACCCCGTTCGCAAAATACCAATGCTTGGTGCTTCCCTCAGATACAGATGCACCATTGACGTGGTTGCCCTTCTGCATCCAAGAAGTCGTTCGACTACCAGGATGTCCGGTGATCTTGTTTCCAAGCTGACCCTTCTCAGTGTAGACAGACAATGCGAGGTTAGACAGAGGCTTCAACTTGAAGTCAATGGGATCGGAGTACACAATCTCTCCTGCTGGGACAGACACGGACTTCTCGCCCTTGAACTTGAGTTGCTTGGTGGTCTTAGTATCGATCTGACCGACACCTGCCTTTCCACCGACTGGCAGGGCGATGGATGCAGCAGTGATGGGCAACTCTGTTTTGCCAAAGATGTTGGAAAATCGAATACGGATCTTGTCAGCTCCAATGGACATGTGAAATGTTTGGCGGAGAGTAGTGTTTGCAAATTGAGCTGCAGCATCGGCTCCTCCCTGTCGCAAGGTCATTCGTCAGTATTTCGGGGCTTTAATAGCTTCATTAGTGTTATATGAGAACGTACAAACGGAGCTGGGGCCAAGTTTGCAGGCTCAACTTCCTGAGGCATCGAAGCCCATGTGCCTACCCAGTGGCGCTTGTCATTGCCATTAGGTAGTGCTGAGCCTGAGAAAACCAGGCAGGCTACTAGAAGAGCCTTTGTCTTGATGCAGTCAAACATTTCGGTAGTCAAGACCTCAGTTACCATTCATAAACAAAACAACTGGAAACGAAAAATGAATTATTAAACGATATCACAACGGTCTTATACAGTCATGGCATGAGGTCACGGCAGAAAGTGTGATTAGGCTAAACCGGGGATCAGCATCTGAAACTCTATTTTGCCGGTACGGGCCAATGGTAGTCCACTCCAATTGATGGAGTTGGTGCCTCCGAAATACCGTATGGAGCTTGGTCAGATATGCTTAACCAGTCAAGCACCCACTAGTCTCCACTGAATATTGTGTCAAGCTGATCGTCCATGGATCGCTTCTGGAAAAACACTGGCGCACCAATAAGAACTATCAATGGGGTCGCAATATCTCATGATGTCTGGGGAAAATGCAGGATCCCAGAAAGTTCCACTCTAAACCGTCCCACCCGGGGACCTGGGGTTGAGCTCAATCTCAGCAGGAAATTCCGTTGATGACGACAGCAAAGAGAGTGTTGATGTGAAAGGGTGCCAGGGAGAAGTTCTACCACAAGAACAATCGCTGCGCAATGTTGGGATTGAAGATCGTAACGATCTGAGTTCAACAGCGAGAATAACGAGAAGCGTGATCACAACCCAAAAAATAATGAAAATCCACCACTTATGAAACGACTCCGGCAAAATACCTGCTTGCATACTGAATATACCAGTAACAGCCGAGAGCGGTAGGAAGACCTACAGAGGTTAGCTTTGTACCCCAACTGATACAGAGAGCATGTACGTACCAAGCCAATGCCGGTCCAATATCTGGTCATCTCACTCCCTGCTTGCTGTCGGGCCGTGAGTTCATTATCCTCCATCACAATCTGCATTTCCAGCTGTTTCCGTAAGCCTTTCCGCGTAGGTTCGCCTCCTCTCGTCGTCTCCCCTCACATACCTTTCGAGCAAGCCCTGCGCACAAGTCTCTTTGCTCCTCTGCGCGTCGTTGGAGGTCTCGCAATGCATCGATATGATCTTCAATCATGGTAACTACCTTGACCGATGGGATTGGGCTCTTCTTAGAGTCTGACTTCAGTATGTCTGAGAGGTATGCAAGATCTCTTCGGCTGAATCTATCCCAGACTTCAATCGCCTTGCAGATAGAGTGGATAGTTGGATTTAGAAAGCTATTTGCTTCGTTAAGGATGCGCTGCGTTAGCTTCTTCTGGGCCATCGACTCCACGATTCTCTCGACCGGAGAAGCTGTCATGTCCCCCTCATCCTGTGTCTAAATCGAGTAAGTGCTCTATTCATGGTACTTTGCATACCCTAGGCCGCTTACATATGGCTCTAACCTTAGGAACAGTCTTGCGACCAGGTTGTGCATAGCATGTCTCACTTGTTTGAGTCGACACTCGTAGACAATAAGGAAATACTCTCTCGGGGTCCAGATAGGGAGATTTGCATCAAACAACCCCCCTGTCAGGGGATCTGGCTTGACTCCATGCTCTTCACGTTGCTCAAGTGTTTTGTCTTCTAGATAATAAGTATCAAAAAACTGATATGCAACCCAGGAGTCCTCATCTATACCTGTTATGAGACAGGACACTTGGGTTTCATAGATATGAACCTGCGGCTCATTTCTGCCGTCCAATTTGAGGTAAAAGGGTTGACGACTCTGGCGTAGAGGCTTGCCGTTCCGTTTCTTCCTAAGGTCGTGGAACTCCTGGCCGCCTTCACACCAGACGTAGAATTGCAGATGGAATTCGAGTCCAAAGATAAGTGGTCCTCGCATTGGTCGATGGATGCCTAGTGATGTTCTAGAGCCTAAGTATTTATAAAAGAAGTCGGGTAGAAATGTAGCCTGAACGCTAGAAGCAGTTGAAGCCAACGCCACAATCACACAGCAGTCTGGATTAGCCACATAGCTGGGTATAATAGTCAGCAGATGCAAAAACCGCATGATGATAGAAAATGCCTCACAGTAGTCGCCTCGCAGCATCAGTCTCACCAACGCATCCGTATCGCTATAGTTGTTATAGTCAGTCACGATTCCATGTGGCCAGGTCTTTGATACCTACACTTTTATTAAGTTCTTGTAAGAGCTGTGAAGAACTTAAAGACCCACGGTTACGGCGCATGTGACCACCTGGTGGTTCTGAATGATGCATTCGCCGACAGCGATCATCCAGAAGAGCCATGGGCCGGGTGACACGGGGATTAGTTCCACTTCTCAAATCATCTATACTGCATGATGCGCACAGCGGCTCAAGCTCTAACATTTGGTATGTGCTGGGGCCAAGGAACGCCTCCATATCGCCAGATGCCGAAAGAAACTTTTTGATGAGATCGTGGACGCTTGAGAAGGTGGCAACTGCAGGTATGTTTTCTGCTGGATACTTTTGAATCTGTCGGTCAAAGAACTCCTGGCTCCAAGCATAAGCTGATGAGTTTATACCAGCCATACCGACAGGCTCTGTTGGCATATTTGCCGACAAATGTTTTGTAACTTAAATGTATGTGCAGTTTTGGCAACGGGGAACTGCACAGAAAGGACAAGTATCATCAAGAGCGAGACTGTTCCAGCTATAGCAGCAATTACACTAGGGAGAGTCAGGCATGTAGACAGTAAGAGGGTATAGTTATACACACGCATTGCCATTTGGATATAACTTCTCGAATCGGAAGTGACACTTCAGGCTGCTATTCATAGGTCAGTGATATTGTGCAAATATTAAGAATAGGAGGCATACCATTACAACATTCCCGGAATCCCGGGTAGCTTCTAGGTGTCGCGTGGTTGTAGAACGAAGAGAATCGGTAAACAAAACACCCGGCTTTTGAAGTGTCCGGGAGCACATGGTGGCTGCGATGCGGTGAGAAACGCAGGGCTGTATTATTATAATGAGGAGTAATGTTGAGGCGGGCGGTGGTGGCGATGTTGATGATTATTGGAAGTTGATGAGTGATTTGCATTTCTGCCTAAAGCATCAGCTGTTGAATTACAATTGGTGTAACTACCCATCCCTCTTTAGTTGCACTCCTCTGATATTGTCTTTCAAGCTTGCATATAGTAGTAGTAGTGCATTTAACCAATACATTGTCTCCAATCTTAGTCATCATTTATTGACGGCCTGAATGTCTTACTGATATCACGTAACAAGGTTGAGGTAGATAAAGCTCGGTGGAAATATTGCTACATTGTAACAAACTGAAATACCTGCAATAAGTATATTTGACATTTGAAAACTTCCTCAAGCCCTGAAGCTTGGGTCCTCCGGGCTATTAAACATAAGAGACGAGTCAATGCTCATAATATACTCATACGCATCCATGAATTCGAAATCAAACATATCGCCGAAGCCGATTCCACCAGGAGCGTCGAGTGCATTTCCATGGGCTTCTACAGATTGATGGTGCTCTGCCAGCCTAGTATATGAACTAGCTTCCCCTCCTCCTGCGGGCACCTCCGTGCCAGAGATAGGCGCAAGGGTTTGAGGTATACCAGCTTCATTTAATAAATGCGATTTTCGCCTCTGTGCCTTTTGTCTCTGGTGGTGTACAGACCGCAGGACGGCATCAAACATGACTGACGCCCCCAAGCGGCCAGTGACGAGGAGACCTCTCGGGAGCAAGTCCTTGGCGTCATTTTCGCCTGAGTCTTTCATCATGTAAGCGCGTGCAACTTCTATCAGCCGCTGGATGATCTCAGCAGCACGTGTGCGATCTGGATGCAACGGTTCCATGCTAAACACGGCGTGTGCATCCGCAAGACGTGACATAGCGAGGGTTATCTCCTGCGGCGTCAGATTCGAATGTGAGAGAAGGACGCGGAAAATAAATGTTGCGGCAAAGAACAGGTAGCCGATTTTTGTCTTTGGCAAAAACGCTGCACTGCAGGTAATCTTGTCCTTGACTTGATTAGGTCCGTCACGGAGCTGGTGGAGCATTTCTGATATCATTATCGAAGCAGACATCAATCCACTAATCAACACCGCGTCCCGATTAGAGATAGCTTGCAGAGCTACCACGGTGTCCTTTGGGGGAGGTAATAGAAGTGTCATGGCATACAGGTACAGTTTTGTACCTTGCAAAGCGAGTTCTGTCTCGGGACTACAGAGATTTTGGTCTGAACTTCTCAGTAGCTCCAACTCGCTGATGCTACTTTGTGTCTGGGAAAAGTGAAATGCGGAGTCTGTGATCATGTCGAGCTTGGTCATCGAAGTCAAGCTGAGCAGACGAATCTCTAATATCATGTGGCCTGATGGTCCCAGAAGATTTGATGCTCGCTCTAGAGCACGGGATATGCAGTTTAGATAGTATCTAGATGAGAATGAGGATGGAAAGCCCAAGAATTCGCTAAGTCTGTGGCAATATTGCTGTGTAAGCAATGGACCGCATGGATGTGACACGAGAAAGTAGTCAAAATGGGACATACCGAGTGCTTATGTCAAAGCAGGCAAGCCAGGTAGTATCCCTCACAGCAGCGTCTATATTTGGCACGGCGCGACGGCTAGAATTTCTCTTCAACTGTGCATTAAGGAGCGGGTTGGATGGCAGGTGACAGTTGAGCCCCATGGCCGAGTTCACAACAAGACCTATATATCCCCATGACAAGTCTTGCCAAAGGCGGACCTTCGGAACTGGCCATAAGCAAAGGCAAAGGAGAGCATGCATCATCTCGATAGTGAGTGGGGCACAGACAAAGATCGCTGAGAGCATGGTCTCGTGCTCTGTTACAATGGAGGAATACATGTGTGCATGTTTCGGATGCATTTGGGAAGAGCAGAGGATGATGGTCCAGAAGAGATGTCGAGAGGATTGCGAGTACTCGCTTAATGACGTACGTATGGGCTTTAAGAACTTGGCGTGCGGACGGTAGTATGTATCGAAGCTGGTTATGGACTCAGTTCGGTTCCCTGGCAAGCTTTAGTTGGTCTTTGGGTACAATTAATACTGACTGTTGAAAGAGCTCTAGAGCTACTGTGTTGTTCACGCTCAGACTTCCAAGCTGGTAACTAGAGGGTATGTCGACCGCTTTGAGCTGCAGCCATGCCTCACCGCCCGTGGTATTTCCTACAAAGCCAGATGCAGCAGTATCTTGAGGAGTGTCGATAGGGGCGGTGGAATATTGAGAGTCGGGGTGAGAGGACGCACTGGAGGAGCGCGTGCAGGTCGAAGACGACATGCGGGGTTCTTGTGACATTGTCGACGGATTTATATGAGAATAGGTTTCCGCGCTCCTTGAGTCGCCAGGAAGCGGCTGCGGATGATCAATACTGTTGGTAATAGCTTCCACGATACTGCGAGTATGAATATCAGAGTCGTTTTCAAGGACGGGATTGGTCGACTGATCTTGAACCCGCGGGGTCGCTACTAACTTTCTGGTTGGAATTCTCTTGAAATTGGAATCAAACCGACATTGCAGTCCACGCTTACTGCACCTCGTACAAGATATTCCGGCGGGTTTATGGCGTGCATCACAAGCCAGCTTAGCCTGCCGACATGCAGTGCAGCTCTTTGCGCGGCTAGGTCTTGGATGCATAGCGGCAACGAAGGGCTCGAACGAAAGGTGACGAATCGTTAGACCTGATTCAATCGATATGTTTGTCTATAGCGGACTTGGACAAAAGGAACGAAAGTCCGGTGTAGACGGCGTTGGCTCTTGGTCCGAAGCGACGACTGAAGTCCGAACTGCGAAATTCGCAGTTCAAGACAGTCTTGGCAGATAAACTCCGAGGAAATGCGGGGCAGATAAGTTGGTGCTTACGGTCTAACTATCCAGTGAGATGTCAGATTTGTCTGCTTTGTAAGCCACGCCCCTACAAGATAAGGCGATGGCTTGCGTGTCATTGTAGCTCTGACACCTATGGCAGGGCTAGAATGTCGCACTCTGCGCGGTCCTCAGCCTTGAGTGTTCATCACGTCGGTCTCGAAATGCGAGATTCGCAGTTTCGGTTCCACCACTTGTGGCCTCATCGATAAGGATACGGGAGAAAAGATCTTGTTTTATTGGCTTACGTCGTCATAACAATGCTGAGTACCTATATAAATACAAAGCAGCAGCTCGAGCCTACCTCCAAGACCCCATCCTCAATTCAGTCCCTCCCGCTAATTCCTGACTCAAACCAACGCAACATGCCAACAGAACAAGATCTACGCAAGGGCTGCCACGCTTACATAACGGGCACACAAACTTCATATGGCTACATTCCATCCACTGCCGCAGGAATTGTCTTTTGTATCTTGTTCAGTCTCTCTACCATTATACATCTGATTCAACTTGGCCGGTCCAGGACCTGGTGGTGTAGCGTCTTTGTTATTGGTGGACTGGGTATGTTCTTAACTGCTATAACTTTAACTACGACCTTGATTAATGGCTATAATAGTTGAAATCATAGGCTGGGCGGGCCGCGCTTGGTCCTCCCAATGCCCTTACAACTCGACCGCGTTCCTCATGCAGCTCTCGACACTAATCATTGGTATGTACTCCAACCATTATCTGGTCAGCCCCTCTTGACTCTTAACTAAATGACTGATCATTGGTAGCGCCTGTTTTCTTCACTGCTGGTGTCTACATTATTCTTGGCCGCTTGATCCAGGTCTTTGGCCGCGACTACTCCATTCTCCGACCGAGCCTGTATCTTTGGATATTCTGTACTTGCGACGTGATTTCCCTGTTTGTACAGGCAATTGGTGGCGGTATGGCCTCAGCGGCAGCGAAAAAAGTCAACGGTAACACAAAACCCGGCACAAACACTATAGTTGCAGGAATAGTCTTCCAATTGGTTTCCATGAGCCTCTTTGTTGCTCTTGCAACTGACTTTCTAATTCGATTAACTAGACGGGGCATGTTAAATGCTGGAAAGAAGTCCTCCATTCCTATACTCAGTGCCATGACGCTGTCATTGCTTTGCATTTATCTGAGGAGCATATACCGCACTATAGAACTTTTACAGGGCTGGACGGGATATCTTGTTACGCATGAACGGTACTTTATCGCGCTTGATGGGGCCATGATGGTAATCGCCGTTGGGGTTTTCAACTTTATACACCCCGCTACCTTCTTGTCTCCATCATCTGCAAGGGATTCTGGAGAATGGCTGGAGATAGCTCGGAGATCTCCATCAAGAAAATAGAGCTTGCTTGCTTATTACTTAGTCTGGAGAGGTAGCTCTTGACATTACACTAGCTAGATATATAAACTGCTCTTAGGCACCGAGTCTGTTTCTTCTCCCTCTTTCTGCCATTCGCCACTGAACCCAGACCAGTGGTGAGAACAAAACAGCAATACCGGTGAGCACGAGGAAAGCGTTCCGAATCTTGAGTTTGGCGATCATGGGCTGTATCACGCTGACGCCCGCAGCACCAAGGAGGCAACGGCACAGATTATTCGTCGCTGTGGCGCCCGCAGAGTTATCTGGAAAGCAGTCTACTAATATCGTCGAGTTGATGTTGAAGATAGCCGTTGCAGTAGATGCAATGATAAATTGCAGACCCAGGGAGGCAACCAGATTCCCAGCAAAGTGTCTCCTAAGGTCATTGAACTCGTAACTGGGCCCGTACAGCGCCATTGAAACGATGAAGATAACACTGAAGTAAGGCATCAGTGACAGTCGGGCACGTGCAATGGGAAAGTCGCTTTGGGACTTGACGTCGACGTTAGCGAGTCCATGCTCCTCTATATATCGAGTCTCGGCACGCTTGAAAGCTCGATCCATCAGTCGACCAGTGCATACCGACCCAAATACACATCCGATTCCATTTGGAAGAAAGCAAAGGCCCACTTGCCATTGCGTAAGGTCAGGGAAAGTCTTGAGTAGCACTGTAGTAGTTGAGGACGTGACCATGCTCCAGATGGTGTACACAAGAGCACCCCAGGAAAGGAGAACTAGGATATCCATTCTTAGGATATAAGTCAACGGTTCAATGATTGTCCTCCAAGAAAGCTTTTCTAGCTTTGGTGCTGGTGGTACAGGTGCATTACGCCATTCCTTGGGTGGTTTGAAGTAGTAGGACCAGGGTTTGTAAAGACCTCGGAGAGGAACATCGCCATTACCAGCTATCCTCCTCTGTGTTTCTGGCAGAAATATCAGCAGTCCCAAGAGGACCAAAGCACTAAAAGCAAAGAGGAACCAGAAGATGCTTCTGAATCCCCATGCACTATTCAGCAGTCCACCGATGACAGGACCTATAGCCTGGCCAATCATTCTGTATCACTGCGGTCATTCAACAGTCCTTTTAGCTCTTAGTATATACATACCTTATTCCGGCATTGGTTCCCATGAAACCTGCCCTCTCGTCGGGCTCTGCTATATCGGCAATCACACCGGTGCTGATGCTAATTGTCGCAGCCGATCCAGCGGCCTGCACCCCTCGCAAGACCACGAGCATAGCCAGGTTAGACGTGAAAGCTAGCGGCGCATTTGCCGCGAGGTAGACTACTAGGGCGATAACGAATGCGATTCGACGACCACGCGAGTCTGAGATGGAGCCATACAGGGAGGGAGCGATTCCTTGAACAATCATATACACTGTAATAGTGAAACCAACGTCTGTGGCGCTGACACCAAGGTCTTTGGATATTGTATCGATTGCCGGGAAGTAAATATTGGATGACAAGGCGGAAAAGGCTCCACCTATAGACACCATGTACACAGTCATCCACTTTCTGTGCTTTGAGAAGATATGGCGTGGTCGTTCGGGTCCGTCAGGCGCCTGTGGATGCACCTCTAGATCCCTGTCACTTCCTGTATATGGCCGAAGCTCAACGTCTGTTCCAGACTCGGAGTAAGCAACAGTGGGTGTTGATGTGCCATTGTTTGGGGTATAGGGGGGTGATGAAGATGCTGGCGTCGAAGGAAAGGGCCTCATGCTTTCATCGAACTGGCGATGATCCATCATGTTGAAATCGGACTTGGATGAAGTAGTATTTGGTAGAGGTGATGTGAAGAGAAGGGCAAAGTGAGATGGGACCTGAAGTTCTGCCAGCTGATAAATAAATTAATGTCTTTTATCATATAACCTTACGCGGGACCCTTGTGATGAAACGAGTATTGAATAATAAAGCGATACGCGCTATCTCGCAGCAATCTGTCTTAGCTCACCCTTGTGCATGGTTGATTGGATCACTAACGGCAAGATGTTGATCCCTATCCACTAAAATCATCGACACAGCACTGCCATTCTGGATGCACGTGCCCGTCCGCCATGATTCATTGAGGTGCACTCCCGAGTATGACTGAACACAAGACGCGTCACGAGCACGGTGCAACCTAGTCTCAGATGTCTAGGGGCTGCCTAAGGGGTAATGAGACATCTCCAACGTTAGGAAAACAGTCCGATAAGACTTGCAATAAACTCAGATTGCGCATACACCTTTATTCAACGCCGTAACTCGTATATGCCTACTGGCAAGAGACGGATGCTACCTAAATTAGTTAAGTTCCCTCTCCTTAGCATAACCAAGGACTTCGTAGCACAGCCGCGTTTTAACTTGAGACAGAGTTTACTGATAAGGTGAGAGGCTTACGCATTCATGAGCATCATAGCACTGTGATAACCCCGGGATATGCATAGCTTAGTACTACCGAGCCGTCCCGGAAATGACCGTCCCCAGCGAAGAAGCCTGTTGCATTAAGAATATCGCGTTATGTTAACCTATGAGTGTGGCCAAAAGGCTTGCTCTAGCCTTTATAACCCAATCAATCTTACTTTCAGTAAATATATAAAAAATCCATTTTCCCGGAGCGCATTAAGGTTCCAATACTTAAGAAGCAAATAAATTAGTTTATTATTTACATTAAATTAAGATCCTGGTATATACTAAGGCAAAGTAAAGCTGTTATAGAATGCTAAGCACCTGCATTATACTGTACGGTATACGAATATAGAAACAGACTCGTAAGCTTATCAAAAAGCCAAGTTGTTACTTATTAGCTATTGGCCTCTGAATTGGATCTGTAACTGTTGCCAAGACCGCGTAAGCTCTGACAGGGCGGGCGTTGTTAAGCTGCTGAAGACTAGCCTTGAAACAAAATAAAACCTACAAACTATGCCATTATCGGCTAGAGAGGGCATGCTTTAGTGCGGTATCTCGGCAATCCGGCACAGATGGGCGCCGATCCCCACCTCCAGTGAAAGTCAATTGGTACGCAGGAGCCGCATGTGCTGGACTTTCACTAATATTAGTGACAACATCCATTGTATCTTTCGGAGGACTGAGAGCGCTGACGCGGCCTAGGCGCAGCATGTTACATCTTATATTTGTCTATGTAGTAACCCTGGAACCTAGACTGAAAATTCACTTACCAATTAACTTGACTTCTTCGTGTGTACCTGCGAGATACGTTACACGTGGAACAGGACTTTGTTGATGTTGGAACTAGAAAAGGTTGGAAACCAACAGTCTGTTGATGGAGCCCGCAGCCGATAACAAAGTGTAAATCGGGATCATGAAGGGTAAACAAACCCCACGACATGACTTGGAGTCCTCTGTCGAGTACTGTCATGATGACAGCCCATTGGATAGGGGATACGACAATCTAGCGGACTGGCCTGAGCCTCTGGATACCAATTTATCGGTACCAAGACGACGGGATTTACATTTCAAAGGCTTGGGAGCATCGAAGTTACCCCGTCTTCGAATTATTCAGTTTCGAAGAAAGCTTCGGAAAGCCTTCTGCCTGTTGACAATTGGCTATCTCTCCCTGATGTGAGTTCTGCGATTCCCTTGACACACTCAGACTATACTCTAGAGAGCCATGCTAATCAGAGAACTCGATATGGATAGTGGCCTGCTCCATATCCTGGGAGATGCCTTGCATCATTACTTCCCAGACGAAATGGACCTGATCGTTCACCCATGGATCGACGCCGCCGCAGCAACAATTGGCGTTGGGCACTGGTTATCTGACTCAACACGGGCCACACAACCTGTGCGTTGCCATTCACACAACGACTATTTGAGAAATGTACCACTTTTAGACGCCATCTCTGCGGGGTGTCCAAGTGTCGAAGCTGATGTGTGGAATGAAGATGATGACCTATATGTGGCCCATCGTCATTTCCAGCTAGAGGCCAACCATACGCTGGAGAGCTTGTATCTCAACCCACTTCTGGGTATTTTCGACCATCAGAGAGACACCTTCTCATGTGGGCGCGAGATGCCTTGCCACTTCCCCTCAACTGTTGATGAGCCTCTCGCTGGTGTTTTCGAATCTGATCCGGATCGACCGCTGGTTATCCTCATCGATTTCAAAACAGAAGGTAACGCTACCTGGGAGAAACTTCAAAGACAACTTGAGCCACTTCGACGCAGAAACCTGCTCACGCATTTCAACGGTACAGCTATTGTGCCTGGTCCCGTGGTGATTGTTGGCACGGGAAATACACCATTTGATAAGATAACAGCAAACAACACCTATCGTGATGTCTTTTATGATGCGCCATTGGATCTATTAGCTGATACGTCTCAAATCTGGCCAAATCCAAACAGAGCCAAAGCTCAAAACGCTCAACTACCGGATAACTGTATCGAGCAAGGGGTATTGCCGAGTAGCATTGAACGAAGACACTTAAAGGCAGAAGGAAGCAAGTTCTCAGAGAAATACAACTCTCAGAATAGCTACTATGCTTCTGCTCATTTCAAAAAAGCAGTTGGGCATGTTTGGGGTTCGCGATTGTCGCAAGAGCAGTTGCAGCGCATTCGGGCGCAGATTCGTGGTGCTCATCGATTGGGTCTGAAGGCCAGGTATTTCAGTGTGCCAGCATGGCCTATTGGGCTGAGGAACCACATTTGGCATATTCTAACACGCGAGGGCGTAGATGTACTCAGTGTTGATGATTTGCGACAGGCAACTACATGGGATTGGAGGAAGAAGAAGGGTCTGTTCTTTTAGCCCTTTACGTATGTACATTTAGTCAATATCAAGAGCCGTCTCTTCAGTGCTATCTTGACATATAAATCGCGATCCAGCTTTCGTCTCACTGCGATGATGGCTTGCGTCCATAAACATATCGAACCCTCATGTATGTGTGAATCCTGGGGTTCCTAATAGCTTTACGAATGCTCATCAGGAACAGCTGGTACTCATCCTTGGGCCACTTCAGGACGTCATTCCACATCATAGTAGTATATCCTAGGGCTAAGTGTTAGCTGATAAATAAGTGAAAATCAAGAGGTCTCAACTTGCCTTCAATATCATTTTCTAAACAAGCGCGAACAAATCTCCCAACCTCGGCGAGCTTGGGGTCTTTTGGCCAATCTCCGACAGAAATCTGGGTGCTTGTTAATAAATTACCACTTCAAATTCAATATGTTGCAGCAGTCACCTTGTAGTCAACAGTCGTGACGTCCTCAAACCCAGCATCTTTAAAGCCTTGAACCTGCTGATTATAAACGAAGAAGGGATTTCCGAGGATCTTTCCTCCTTCTTCAAACAGCTTCTTATATATCTTGAGATTTGGCTCTTTGTCGATGGTGCCGTCATCGCAACGAAACTCGACATCAGCTTCGGCGGATTGAACCCAGCCTCCAGGGACGCAGCAGCGGTAGGCCTCAGAGAACAGGGCAGACCAGTCTTTGATAGCACCGAAAATGTAACGGATGTGAATAAAGTCGAACTCATCAGGTCCCCATGTCCACTCAAGGGCTGCGTCGTCTATTTCGAAGCGAACGTTTGGTGGAACCCATTCTGGCTGACATGGGGAGAGGTCAGTGCCGATAATCTCGACACTTGGATGACGGTCAGCAAATTCACTACATTGGTTAGTAAGAGGCGTCGATAAGGATCAAGACAAGACTATGCGCACATTGCCCAGATACCTGATACAGCTTGTCAGTAGTGTACACCATGAACATGGTTGAGGAGGTGACTTACCAGTTCCAGTGCCCACGTCAAGCACTTTCTGACAAAGCACCAAGTGGTCAGTACACAATCAAAATATCCTTGCTTGGATCGGAGATACCAACTTTGATATCATCTGCTTTCAAAGGAGGCAGAAACAGCTTGTCATCCAACAAGATTGTTAAATAGTGGTGACTACAAAAGATCAGACCAGGAACAATGGTTTCGGGTAATAACGGCCATACGTCAAATCTACAGACTCTAGCTGTTGGTCGTCATTGGGTAAGAAGTAGTTGGTTGTAAATTTATCGCTGTGATAAGTGCGGCCTTGACTGCGACGATATTCAAGGATACTGGCTGAGACTGAAGCAGTCGAGCTTTCTCTAAAGTCGGAGAAAATTGGCGTTTAGTCACTTTTGGATATTTATTTTGAAGGGACAACTAACGCGTCTGCACCAAGAGTCGAATCGGCATCGTCTTCAACTTCGTTTTCCTACAAAACAGATAAATTCATGACCAAAACTTGATGAGGTATTTTATCCACGTACATGCTCGTCATTGGCAGCGATAATATCTGTCTCTTGCGGCGGTGGGACTGCCGCGGGCGATGATGGTGTTTCTGCCGGATTTGGCGATTGCGCTGTTTGGTCTGCCATGGTGACTGGAATAATTTAGAGTTGAGTGCCTTGGTTAATTATTTGACTCCATTGAACTTGAGGTGGATGACGATGAGGGGCAATCTGAGAGCAGCATGGGTCTGAACCACGTGATATACAAGGGAATGCGACCAAGATGTTACAAATTTGGTATTACTGTGGATGCTACTGTAATCTCGGCTGACTACCTAATGAATTTATCTGTTGTCATTATCTGTCATCCTCATCCTCGGCAATCCAATAAGCCTCCACTTCAGCAATACAAGTCCTGGCTCCAGGTGTAACAGCAATAGGAAAACCGCCATAATCGGGATCGTCATTAGGCATCATCATGAATTCGCCGTGCCTCGTCTCATCTCCATTTAAGATCCTCCGCGTCTGTAGATTTCCGTTCTCGTCAACCTCCTTCTCCTCGCCCCAAAGGATCCCACCAAAGGTTGCATCCTTGCGAGCTGCTTTGAATCGGACGTGGAAGCCCCGGCCGACGAGGAGAAATTTAGAGTTGCCCAAGTGAATAATCATTCCAGCGCCAGGGCCAGGCTTGCCAAAGACGAAGCAGCGCTCAACAATGACCTTGATATCGCCGAATGTGCGAGTCCACTGTTCCGGCTTCTTCTCGCTTGGCTCCTCGTCAAAAAAGAAGCCAAAGCGATCTTCCGGTGCAGCATCGAGAAAATATTGCTTGGTCTGGTCTAGAAGCTTAAACTCGCGCCCGATGATGTCAGAGCCAGTATCGATGCCAAACGGGCTAGCCCCAAGAGCGCCGTAAGTCGCGTAGGATAACCAGACGCGTCGCGCTCCATATTCATCGCGTCTCTGTTCCGGGATAAAGAGAGTGTTTCCTTGTTCTGTATAATTGCGACAGACAGTTTCGTAGTCGTGAAAGTAAATATCCGGTGCTAGGAGGTCTAGAGAAGACGTGTTAAATCGCCAAATGTCTAAAACATGCGGGCAAGGACCTCCGGATGGGTAAATTCCAGGCTTGTCACCGCCACCAACTACAACTGGTGCGCCTCCACCAAAGTCCAGCTCTGACTTCCCTTCAATGTTGAGCCATGTGTTTGTGTACAGAGGGATGGGGTACTCGGCTTTTCCTGCAGCGGCAACCCGTCCCACGTAAGAGGAGATTAGATGCGCCATAAAGGCCTCATCGGCTGCTGTTCCAGGCCCAAAGAGGGACTCCCAGGAATGCGTACCCGATGAAGGAACACTTGAGATTCGTTTCTTGAATCTGGAGTGGGTATCGACCCGGCTCAGGTACTGAAGGAGATCACTTGGAATGGGTTCAGCAAAGGCTCTGTTGGCGCGGTTCGATCGATCCCGAGAATCGCCGAGGACTCCGGTCTCATTCTGAACTTGAACCATCAAAACAGTCTGGTGCTGCGAGTCCACTTCTGCAAGATGTCGTAAAAGGGCAGCGAAAGCTCGGGAATCAGCTTCGCACGCGGCGTCGCATAGAGGAGTAATCATCTCGAGTGTTCTCTTGGCGCCGCCAGCTTCAAGAACTTGAACTCGGGGGAACCGCTTGGGATCTCTCTTGACCCATCCTGGGGCATATGTTGAGAGACCATTTTTGTATGTTCCGAACCAGAGAAGAACGAGGTGCATATCATGCTCTCTAGCGCCTGTCAGAACCAAGTCAAGCTCACTGAAGTCAAAGTGGCCTTCCTTCGGCTCAATCATTTCCCATGTCACCGAACCAAGCAATGTGTTAATATGATCGGATTTCATTTCTGGCCAAAATTTACTCATGAACTTGGCTGAGCTGAGCGATGAGTTGTGAAGCTCGCCAGGGAGCATCAGAAATGGTTTTCCTTTGACCACGAGTTGAACTGAGCCCTTGTCAGATCGCTTAAGATGGGGGTAGGCATGTTGGGCTGATGTTGTTGGAATTTGTGTGGCAGTCATGATTGGTGAGTATAAAATGATGAAAAATAAGACGTTGATAAAGATGAAATTGATTGTAATATCGAACCGTAGATGGTTCAAATACCTTCTGTATTTCCCGAACTGCATAAAATGGAGTGTAGGGTTGGTGGATCATCGGTTCTAGTGCGGAGAGCTCTAGGCACGCTTGCAGGGATACTCGGACTTACTCCGCATTAACCCGGGAGAAACTGGCCCGAGTCTTGGTGAATAGCTGCGACGTTCTTGATTGCGGGGCAAAGGCATCCGAAGGTGGGGTAGCATTGACTCAGTTCTGACGTTGATGATCTGATATCTGTGTCGGTATTCAGGTCACGTTTCTACCCTCAACGGCGGAGTATCGAGCACACCAATTCCCTGCCAGCAGTCTAGATCATCCAGCTTCCGAAGTAATCGCTCAAGTTTAATTCTCGCATCTCCTATCTCCACTTCCCCCACGCCACTCCCCAACTGTTCGAGGTAGGCTGCTCCAATGTCCCGAATCTTAGGGACGAGGCTACTGCCGTTGGCATCAAAGACAGCGCGGGGGAGATGGTACAAGATCTCTAATAGGTCGTCCACAATTTTCTGGTGGTCTTCCGCGCTTTTCTCTGTTGGACCGAATCTCTGAAGAATGTTGGAGCGGATGTTGAGGCTCGTCACAAACAAATTGGCGATTTGGACGTCATGCCCTTTTGTAACGTTAGGGGGACGGGATAGACCACCACGCCATCGCAGCTCGGGTGGAAGATTATCCAGAACCTGTTGAATCTTTCCAAGATATCTCGTGATAGTAATCTGTGGTTCAGTACCCTCGGGAACTTGCTGTACCTCTTGCCAGATGAGGAACAAGTCGCTTAACGAGTTCAGTCCCGGAACATAAGTGGTGTCATCTCCGTGCCAAGGTGGCTCGTGGCAGCTGTCTGGAGCTTTTGGTTCCATCTGATTATCTGACAGAGGCAGTGGTCTTGGAAAGGTCTCGATGCGATCTTGACTCAGTAGACTGATGGGTAGTCTTCCGAAAATATCCGCACTACTGGAATATGTGACCTGATTAGCGCGGCTCGAGCCATTCACTCCCAGTGCCGCAACATACCTTGCACTAGCAAACAATAGCCAGATGAGCCTTCTTAAGAGCTGCTGTTCAGCCTCATCGTGCTCATGTATCCGATAATATGCCAGGTACCTGGCCCCTGCAGCGGCCTCGCTCAACGCGTGATAGGCGCGCATACTGCTCAACCCCGATTTCGTGGTGGCGCTCATGGCTGTCCCGATATTGTACAAGGCGATGCATCTGTCCATGCTAAAAGAGTCTCGGGTAAATTGACTCTGGAGTAGTCCGTGAGCATCAAGGAAGTCGACGCAATAATACACAGTAACTGGTCCATAGTCACCCCGCGGCAGTGTCGCTTTAGTCGCTGCGCATACGCTGATGACGAGCCCGCAGAACTCGGCGTCGACGTCAGCTACTCCTTGCTGAAGGCGCTGAAAGAACCGGCGACGGAGTAAGATCGGAGCTAGAGGGTGGATCACATTGAACCAGTCCCCTAGCAGACGCCTGATGATCGGCTCCGGGGCAAACGCGGAGAGCCACTTGCTACTGAGCCCAGAACAGCTGCATGTCACGGAACGGTTCATATGACCCAGGACCTCGGGACTTTGCAGTGGTGTTGTTGATTGGCGAGCATTATTGCTTTCGCTTGGCGAGATGGAAACGTTGTTTGGGGAGGGGATTCCTGTTGAGCCTGCAACTTGCCTCTGGCCTTTCTGTGCATGTCTGTTTTGCGTCAGTATTTCGATGCAATTGGCAACACGCAACAAACTGACTTATTTGGAGGACCACGCTTCCTTCTTGGACGTTCCTGCGTACAGCTCACATTAAGAAATTCACAGCCTTGACATCGCTGACAGTTGGAATCATACGTGCACTGCCGACATTGTTAGCATATCGACAACGAGTAGACAGTGGCGACATAGACGCCGCAGGGTTGCCAACCCGGATCTTTCTGGCTCTGCAGACATCACAAGCTGCTTGGTTCCGACGCCGTTGCCCCGAATTTGCTGTCGATGCACCCGCGGAGACGGAAGCAGGGGCGCTCTCGCTTGTGCCAGTCATTGATTCCAAGGTTTTACTGCGGAGTAACAAGATGAGGGTCTCTGTGCGTAGAATCGACTGGCAAAAAGAAGGAGATAGTCCGAGGAGAATACTCGGATCACCTCCTCTCTTTTAGACTCTTCTGTATGGACCGGTTCGCCGAAATGTCGGATATACCTAATTGGCCTTGCCTGAACAAGAATGGTTCGACTGCTGGTGGTCGAGCTCAGACATGCTTGCCCAATCAAAGCCACCAGAGTGGTGGATCATTACCAATGGCTTAACCTGTTGTGCTTTAGTTTGCCAAACAAACTTCTCAACCTTGTCTTCCCCATGGGGAGACCAGGAAAAGCATGGCAAATTCGTACCATCCAAGGACCATGATGCATTGCTGTGACTTACTGTCACGAGACTCATGGCTTGATCTTTGACTAGTATGTGGCTGTCAAGTCTATTCACAGATGTCACGCTTGTCCTGGATATATAACTCGTCGGGGAAGCAGCCAAGATCATCCCTTGATCAACAGGTGCTTCAACTCCAAGTCTCTTGATCAACTGGCACATTCACCAATACTCTGGCTCATCATGACCTCAAAAGAGACCGATGTCGACATCTCAGAGGAGACACATGCTCCTCAAGGCTCAACGTTGCCTTTCTGGAAACAGACTGAGCTGAGGAAGCTGTACCTTATGATGGTCTTTCTCTTCATGGGCTCAACTACCCTCGGCTACGACTCAAGCTTGCTCAATGGCCTTCAGACAATGGGATCGTGGCAGACATGTAAGTCTTTTCTTTTTTGGAGCTCAATATTCCTTCTAGCTGACATGATGACATAGTTTTTGACCACCCAGAAGGAAGCCGACTAGGTATCTTTGGCGCCATGCCCGGTTTCGGAGGTCTGTTTGTCCTTCTCTTCGCTCCATACGTCGCCGACGGACTGGGTCGAAAGAAAGGCACAGCTATCGGCTGTATCATTGTTATTGTTGGAGCTCTCATGCAATGCTTTCCTCAGAAAGGCCACGGGCCGCGTCGCGATGCGCTATACCTCGTCGGCCGATTCATCATGGGCTGTGGCTCCAACATCTCCAACGCGACCTGCCCTCTCCTCATCACCGAGATCGCCCATCCCCGCCATCGAGGCAAGATCACGACCGTTTATAACACGCTTTGGTATCTCGGTAGCATCATCGCAGCGTGGGTATGCTTTGGAACTCTGCGAAACCAGACTGGAAACATCCAATGGGTTCTCCCAACAGGACTGCAGTGCCTCATGCCTGGTATCCAGCTTCTGGCCATCTTCATTGTACCCGAGAGCCCGCGATGGTTGATCAGTAAAGGACGGGAGGAGGAAGCTCGCAAGATTCTCGTCAAGTATCACGGCAACGGAGACGATAACGATGAGTTCGTCAGATGGGAGTACACTGAGATCGTCAACACCATTAGACTTGAGCGTGAGTCTTCAGACAATGGATGGGCAGAGCTTTGGCGCACCCCGGGTAACCGCAAGCGATGCGGGCTGATTATTGCTACTGCGATCTTCTCTCAATGCAGTGGGAACGGTCTTGTCTCGTACTATGTAAGTGATATCCGAGATGCAGTGCTGTCGAGAGCGTAAACTGACCTTGGCCATAGCTTGCCGCCATTCTGAAAACTATCGGCATTACGGAGTAAGTGAAGGCGTGCGTGGAATCGCTATTGAGAGATGCTAACACATTCCAGTGCCGTTACTCAAGCATACATCAATGGTGGCCTCACAATTTGGTGCTGGCTCGTCTCCCTCTTCGCCGCTTTCTTTGTCGATCGTGTTGGACGAAGAGTTCTCTTCCTCTTCGCTGGCGTCGGCATGCTCATATCATTTACCATCTGGACTGCATGCAGCGCCGTCTACGCAAAGACTGAATCGTCAGCTGCTGGTATTGCCGTCGTAGCCATGATCTTCCTCTTCTACGGCGTGGCTGGTGCTGCATGGCCAGGATTAACGGTATCTTATACTGTCGAGATCCTGCCGTATAACATCAGGGCCAAGGGACTTACCCTCTGCTTCTGCTTCACAGCTCTGTCAGGGGTATTTAACCAGTGGGTTAATCCTCTTGGATTGCAGCAGCTTGCGTGGAAGTTTTATTTCGTTTACATTGTCATGTAAGTCACTATTCTCTGGCGCCGACATATGAAACGGGCTAACATCACTTTACAGCCTGGTTATTGAGTGTCTCGTGATCTATTTCTTCTTCGTCGAGACAAAGGGGCCTACTCTGGAAGAGATTGCTGTTCTATTCGATGGCCAGAACTCTGCTGCTGGCATCGCCAAGAGCCAAGCGCAGATGAAAAGTGCAGTTACAGAAGTCGAACACGCTTAGGTCTTTTGGCTGACCGAATCAGTATTGATTGGTGGAGATGGGTTCGCCTATGTAGGCACAGCTATTCTTATTGATGGCACTTGTAGTAATGGTTTGGTTTAACCTCCTCTACCTAGATCATGACTTATGAGATAGCAATACGGACAGATATAGACCCCTTCCTTGTTTGGACTACAATCAAGTCATGATCATATGTGATATCATCAATCGTTGTCTCATATAGACGCGCCCTGGGTATAACTCGGAAAGCGAGCAAAGCTGCCATGATATAGACTTCGCAATAAGCGAGGCTTGAAAAGTCGTTAACACAGAAACTGGAGAGAGATAAACGGCAACTTACTTTTCACCAATGCATGCACGGCTACCCTTGCCAAAGGCAATCAATAGCTTCTGTAGTTTGAAGTTGGGCTTCTCCCCGTCCAACCATCTCTCCGGTGTAAACTCGTCCGGGTTGGGGAAGATTTCCTTGTCCCAGTGATTGATCATCGAAGTCATACCAATGGAAGTTCCTCTTGGAATCACCCACTCAACGTTACCATCCTTACTGTTGTAGACCAAGTCTTCTTCGCGGGCAATCCTGGCTGAACGGTGGGATACACCAGGCATTACACGAAGAGCTTCGTGGATGACGGCCCAGAGGTAAGGACGTTGTTCGAGCTCAGTCCACTTGAGGGTTTGCAGATCGACCCCTTCGAGATCGGCCATCAATCGTTTGTATGTCAGTGGCTGAGCGAGAAGATAGTAGGTGATAACTGTCAGAATGGCCTGTTGAAGCTTATGAGTGTCACTGTCGTATGTAAATGAAAGGCAACTACTTACCGCAGTAGTTTCGGTCCCGGCCAGGAGGAAATTGAAACCCTCTCCCGATAGTCGATACATGGATTTCTCTGACTCTGGTAGCGATTTAGACTCCATAATATCGGCGAAAACTCTTCCTCCCTCGGGGTTCTTCAAAGCAGCCGCGATATATCCAGGAATAACAACATTCATTTGTCTCATGACTGCTTTAATGTCCTCACCCAAGTAGTCAGACAGGAACGGAAGAAGCTGAGCCATTTTCATTGCAAAGACATTATGTCTTATCATGTAGGCACTCTGGAAGAAAGACTTGACCCAAGTAGCCAGATTCGGTTCCCAACCATCTTGAGCGATGAAGCCCATGGATTCACCAAAAGCGTACTGGGACATGATGTCTGCCGTAAAGCAGTTAAAGGCATCCTTCACGTCAAAGGGTTCTCCACCAGCGTATCGAAGCATCTTGTCGACCGTCATCTGTGCAAACTCCTTGACCTCGCCCTCGAGCTTGAGCATCTGCTGACGAGAGAAATACTTGGACAAGGCCCCTTTCCTCATGCGGTGAATCTCGTGACTAACTGTTGAGAAACCGGTCACGGATACGGGACCGGCGCCTCCCGTGTTCAATTGGTGCTGCCATTTGTCGCGGATTCGGCCGGGGCCAGCATAGATTTCGTCTGTGAAGTACGGGTCCGAGCAATGTAGTTCATCCGGATTTATTCGCACAATTGGACCTGAACTCTGTTAGCAGACATTCCCCAGGGGACAATCCTCTCAAACCTACCATAACTCTCGTGCATGCGACGGATTTTGTGTCCATATCGCCCTACACGCCACCAATCATAGTATGCCTCGTACAAATAGCTCGCTGCAGCAATCTTGGGTCCAGGAAAGCGGTACAGAGGATGTAGTGGCGAGATGTTGTAAATTGCCAGTACCATGCGATAAGCAAGCCAAATAAGGGCCAAATACGCCATGGTCTGGAACACAGCACCGGATGTAATGTTGACCGGCGTCAACACCAACCTTTGCTCCATGCTGACGAGAAATTGCAAGATGAATGAAAGTGAGAGTAAGCAGAAACGGCACTGACGGGAGGGGCTTAAATCACCAACGGAATGGATATGGGATCCAAGAGGTCCCATTTTACGATTGGAAAATGAGTCAGCGTTTCATTCAACGATTGATCATCGGCTGTATCTATACGCTTTCAGTTAAGTAGTCCGAGCCCCCCCTGTAAACTTGTGGAGTGATGAATACTCTAGATATTTGCATTTGAAGAGTTTCTCAAGTCTGGAGGCTCATAGAAAGGAAATCTATGATAGTAGATATAAGTAATCTAATTAGGTGTTATAATGCAGGATGTAGCTATCTGTAAACAGCACTAAAACCAATACACATAACAGTTGAAAAAAACCACAAAGAGTATACAAATGATAACAAAGAATAATAATAATAAAATATTGTAAAATAACCAAGACCAAGAAATCTTATGCCATTAACTGTAAAAGGGTTAAGGCTACTATAACCAGTATCTGCATTAGTATATGGTTACTTGAAGCAATGGTCGCAGCAGCCACTCTGATTGCAATATGAGACTGATTATATCCGCCAGTTTCAGTGTTGAGATCAGATACGTATAGCAGCATCAAAGTTACTATTCGCGGAAGTTCTAGTCATTGAACTGAATCCGCTACAGGGCCCTGTAGCCCTTTCATAATGTACATCAACGCAGGCAGAGTAAACAGCGCAGTAGTATACACACTGGTTGAAACTACTTGTCGGAGCTACTCCCACCGAAGTATCGCCTGTAATAACGCTGTCACAAGACAAATTAAAGTTAACGCCCTGGACAGTGTATGGACTCCTTGCCATTTGACACTCACTCTGCGGTGCTGCAGTAGTTGTAGTCGTCATGAGTTCTGTAGTGGTAGTACTGGCCTCTGTGGCGGTAGTCGTGATTTCTGTTGATGACTCTGCAATCGTTGTCGATGAATCGGAAGCTGTTGATTGATCTGAAGATGTCTCTTCAGCACTTGAGGACGTATCTGAGCTGTCTGAACTAGCTGGCTCTGATGAGGCCTCTGAGGTCGAGCCAAAAGTTGTAGAGGTCATATCAGTCGTCTCATTCGACGTGGTTGTGAGCAGACTCGATTCTTCCTGCTCAGTAGACGACGGTGCCTTAGTGCTCGATTCGCTGGAAACAATAGATGACTCAGCGGTGACAGAGGATTCAATAAGCTCAGAAGAAACGAGGGTGGACGTTCCAAAGCCAGAGGTTGAAGCAGGTAAACTAATAGCATGGGAGGAAACAGTGGAAATTGCTCCTGTCGCAGATACGGAAGAAGGGGCTGAGGTAGATATCCCATCAACATGGGAAGTAATGGTGGATAACACAGAGCCGAATATCGGCGAAGAGGCAAAGGCAGATGTGTCAACAACCTGGGGGGAAGTGGTGGTGAATGCTGCAGAGCCAGGTGACTCGGAGACAGTACCACTTGGTTCAGAAGAGCTGAGAGAGTTGACCTCTGTAGACATGGCCGCTACTGCTGTTGTAGGCTCTCCACTACTGAGCACTCCGGAACTAACAGTCCAAGCTGTTGTTTTAGCTATAGTATGTAAATTATGTTAGTCTTTTTCTCTTTTATAAACTAAAAAGCAAAGATAGAATATAAGCTATATATACTTTTTTAAAAAGAAGTTAGGTATGTTAAAACTTTAGTTTAAAGTAAAAGTATTATCTTTTAAAAATAAACATTAAAATAAGTCTTATTATAGTTAATATAATTTAATAATTTCCTAACAACTCTAGACTAGGATTGAAGTGTAAAGCTATATATAAATATATTAATAATATAGTTAGTAAAAACTGTAGTTAGTGTATCTCTGTTAGTTAAGACATATTAACAGATGCAGTAACTATTAAACTAATAATCTAAGTAAAAGCATACTTAAGACGCGCCATTTCGGTCTTGGTTGAATTGTGGTCTAGATGTCAATAGACCAGTTTTTAAGCAAGCTGGAAGCCGTTAGTCAGGAGTGCATAAGCGCTACAAACAGCAGTACAACTCACCGCAAAATAGCGTGTCGAGAGATCAATAGTTTAATAGACTATTGAATGCTTGCTTATCTTAGTGTAATTACTCTTATCTAAGGCGAGCTATGCAAATTGGTGGAGCTCTTTAATCTTAAAAATTTACAGAGTACAGAGTATAAAAACTCTACATAACACGCTCGCTTTGGTGCAAAGAGCTGGCCGCCAATTAGTAGTCAATTGAGCATAATAAGTAGTAAAAAAACTAACTAGTAAGTACTACTATAGAACTTCAAATAACAGTTCTGTAATAGACTTTAACTTATAATTATAAAGTCTTTTTAAAAAGAAAAAAAAAATCAGATTTATTTATATATATCCTTGCTTTTGTGGCTAGCTGAACTGTACATTCTAGCCTAAATAAGACAGCATTGCAAATCTTACCATATTCTCACCTGAAAAGCTATTCTTAATACGCTTTACATCTGCAGATAAAAGTGGACTGTACGCTAAGAGAAGTGGTTTATTGAAAATAAAGCAAATGAGAGAATTACCAGGGCCCTGGAGCTTATGTATTGCTGAAATGTGCATCATTGAATCCCATAATAAGAGTGGAAGCACCCTGACATACAACAAGCCTTCGTACTCTCAACATCACTACTTTCGTTACGGATAATTGGCACTTATCCTCTATGAGGTTAACGTCCCGCATTGCTCCACCATGCAGTCACCAAAAAGTCGCTTGCCACTATGGACTCTGCTCCTGTTTCTCTCGTCAGGCGCGCTGTCGGCACCGGAATCCTGCGATGAGATGGGCGATGTTTACACCGCCTCTGCCTACTCGTACACTACTGCGTGTGACACTTCCCTGAATAACCCTATTATCTATTCCACTTTTTACCTGGGAGATACGTTTGCACAATGTATAAGCCGATGCGACATCGACACCGATTGCAGTGCTGTACTGTATGAGGACTTAAGCGGCAACTGCTATTTGGCCGCTGATTTCACTTCCACCACACCATCAAATAGCTACGATGTCGCGATAAAGGGACCTGCGGTTTCTGATCCTGAACCTTCAACAACTACCACCGAAGTCTTGATCGCTTCGACAACCGATGTGTCCACGACAGTCACCTCAACGACTGAGGAAGCTTCAACAACAACTGAAGTCACTTCGGAAGCGACAACAACTCAAGTCACTTCGGCAGCATCTTCAACTGAAGTCACCTCTGAGGCCTCGACAACTGAAGTATCTTCAATCACTTCAAAAACTGAACTGTCTTCGATCGCTACAACTTCTGAAGAGTCTTCAAAAGCTTCTTCAATTGAAGCAACGTCGGCAGCTTCTACAACTGAGGTGTCCACGATCGGCTCCACAACCGAGATATCTTCAGTCGCTTCAACTTCTGAGGTGTCTTCGATCGCTACAACTTCTGAAGTGACTTCACTAGCTTCTACATCCGCAGTATCTTCGGCGGCTTCAACTTCATACGACTGCGACGAAACAGAAACATCGTCATCACCGTTGTCAGAATCCACATCGGCGGCGGGTACCACTACTACACACTCTTTGTCCATTAGCACCAGCTTAGAGGCGGCAACAACCTCACAGACGTCAATCACTTCCGACAAATCAACCGCCGAGACTTCAAGCGTTAGCACTTTGGCCACCGCGATTACATCTCAAGGAACGGAATCGGTTCTCAGCACTAGTAGCGAAATCACGACCCAGATACACTCAACTACGACCTCGACTGACATCCAGAGCTCTCCTGCCACAACCTTCGAATCATCAGAGCTTTCCACTTTGACTACGCTGACTCGTCCTGCCTCTTTGTCCACCACAGAGACGCAGGCTATCACAACAACAGCTAAGTCTGGTTCTACTACAAGCCACGGCATCAGCCAAACAGTTTCCGCTTCCTCTGCATCCACCTATGTATACGTCAACCCTGGTTCTGAGACACTTTCCTCCTCTGGTTCCACTATCAAGGCACCTTACCCCACTGGTTACACCATCCGAACTGTTTACCAGACTCTGACTAAGGGTGCCACTTGCACAAAGACTACGTTTGCCGAGACTGTAACCACTGCCACATATCTTACTATCGGTCCAAGCCATTCTGCACTTGTCACAGCCTGTGTCCCGGTCACTCTTCTCTACAGTCCTTGCTACTGTGACCACGAGGTGTACCCATCCTTGGTTATGACCACTGTTGTCTCTCCTTGCAGCGCCTGTGGTTCTAATGGGGAGAATACCATCACCTTGACAGTCCCAGAGGTTGCTTGTAAGACCACTAGTGGAAGCTATAGCCATCCATTTGTCCAGTACCCCAGTGGTTGGACTGGAGGGTACCAGACCGCTCAAAACGGTACTGGTTATCATGAAGCGCAGTATACAGCGAAATCCCTCGGACAACAACAAGGAAGCCCTCAACATACCTACACAAATGTTCAGCCTTCTATTCCTGCTCCAACTGCTGGAGTCTATAGCTTTACCCAATCTGGCAACAATGGTCAGCCTTCTGCTCCTATACGGGCTACGGGATCACCAAGCAACCCGCAAGAGAGCAAGGATAGATATCCTCAGGAATCAGCACAGCCAAAAATTGATGATGAAACTCACTCGACGCAGGGTGACAGTGCTCATCCTACGGGGCCAGGGAAGACAGAGGCGTCAGGTACAACACCAATGGTTATTTCGGGAGCCGATAAACCACAGGCTATTATTTGGATGATGATGGCTGCAATGGCCGGAATGGTCTTGCTTTTTAACTAGTATATTATAATCATAGCAAGCATTCTGGGGTAAGGCGTGTAGCACTATTCAGGCTAAAAGACTATTTACAGCACTAGATCTAAATAGACAAAATCCTTATAATCTCATATCTGTCTCTTAAAACTACTCCGTACCTCAATGTCTTCTGGAAATCCCACTGCTCCCAACCTGGGGAAAATGTCCACATCTGTAATGGTATTCCCTTTACATGAGTTCGATGATTCTCCTATCAATCGGTACATGTTCACTGGACTCTGCGCTTTGATGCAGTTCTCGAAACAGGCAAGTTATGCGCAGCTCTCACGCATCTTCTCAGTCTGGGCGATTGGAGAAAATTAGGCGGCCGCCTGCAGTTCAAGAACATATACTCACCAGCGCCCGGCATTCCAATTTCCAGAGGAGGCTTTCTCAGTGAAAACCACAGATGATCCTGTTGCGAAAAAACCTCCCAAGGGCAAGAGGCAAGCCCGAACTGTTTCCTGGAATCACGTCGCAATTCAACTTGCTAAACCTTGGACCTGAATGGGCGCTTGATTTCACTGAACACATTCGTCGTCAAGAGCCCATTATTGGCGTTCACATGGCTCTCTTCAACGATGCAACATTGATCAGTATCCGCTGGGCTCATGTGGTATGTGATTTTATGGGGATCAAAGCTCTGGCCCTGGCGTGGTCGATGGATCTTGACGGATGCTAAGACGATATCCCGCCTTTCATAGGTGCATACGACGACCCTCTGAAGAACATTGGATCAGTGCCGCCTAAGGAGCCTTGCTATCTAGCGGACACACAGCTAAGCCCTCAAGCTTTTAAAAAGACGTTCGAAACTTACCTGGAGCACGTCGTGAGATACCTAACATCGGTGCGGCGCATGCTCGTGCTGCCAGACTCTATCTTGCAGAGGATCAATATGGACTTCATCGGCGGCCATAGTTTGGATAAACTTGAAGCCATTCCAAAAGGAGCCCTCCTCAACGGAACATTTGTTTAGCGACGCCGATATCTTGGCTGCGTGGGCAGCGCGCCTCTGCTGCGGTATCCATCCTTCAGTGGATCGCCCAGTTCATGTGATGAGCATGTATGAGGCGAGACATTGCCTACCAGAAACATTCCCTCATCGCAAGGACAACCCGGACTCAAGCCCCGTCTTCATCGCCAATGCGACCTTCTCGACCTCGACCAATATCACGCTCCGAGCGCTTCGGCAGCAGCCACTGGCGAGAACTGCCCTATTAGTGAGAGAGTCCGTGGCCATGCTGACCAAGGCCTCTCAAGTCCACGCTCAGTTACATCTCCTGCAGGAGGCATACGCAAAGGACAAAGAGAACCCGCCCGTGTTTGCTGCCCAAGACGCCTTCATCCTGGTCGTGTCCAATTTCAGCACAATGGGCTTTTTCGGCTCGATCGACTTCTCCCCAGCTGTGATTACCCCCGCCGCAAACGGTCATGGCAAGTCTTGGGGCAAGATTGCATGGCACTAGTGGACTTCGCTGGAGCACAATACACACATTCGCAACATGTTCTAAGTGGGTGGCAAAGATGGCCAGGGCAATACGTGGATGATGGCAATCTTGCCGCCCGAGACCTGGACCGTGGTGGAGGAGCATCTAGCCGACCTCTCGGATGTCAGGCCCAAGGCGCCAAGCAAGTTGTAGGATCTGGCTAATGTGAGGCACAGTTCTGCGGCTCTTAGCTTGCTGGCCAATAGAACGTGGGCTTTATGTCTGAGACCTATCTATTAATAAATACTATGCTGTTTCTTCCTTCCCGACCCGAGCAATTATCTCACGGCCCTGAATTGTATTACAGTGGGGGTTCATGGCACTGTGATCCTACGCCTGGCCCTGAGAATATAATATTTACCTCTTAAGAAATATATAAATAGAAATGGCAGTTTCTATAAGAGGATTATATAAAGTTTACAGCTTGTCTTCTATCTATTTCTCTTATAGGAAGGACAAGTGCTTATGAAGGTTACACTAAGCAAGATCTCCAACTTCTTCTATAATAATTTTACCATTAAACTAACTGCATTCCCTCTATCTTACCATTCTTTCTAATGTTTTCAGATCAAAGTAAATAGGGTCATTACTTTTCCCAACAATAAGCACCATACTCGCCAATAGACCTCTCTATATGCCATAAGAAGCATAAAGCACGAGCTTCACTAAAAACCTTTACCCATTCTATAGCCTTACAATAAAAGCCAGTCACATCTCCTTAAGAATCCCAAGTTTTAAGACTAGGTTCTCACTAACTCTCCAAATAACCTTATGCTTGACGGGACTGCCTAAGGTTAACCCATATACCAAAAGGCGCCCCTCCTGCTCCCATGACTTTTTCTAGCTAGCCTTAACACCAGGGCTCACCAAGGCCAGACCACTTGCAGATAGCAATAGTTCAGTAAACATTTCCACATTCACTATCAAGACAGGGCCCTTATAGAGTTTTAGGTAGATCTCTAGGATTGCTAGCAGATATATATCGTCCGAGTCACTATCATCACTAAAGTCTTCCATAGAAGTGTTAAGAGGCGCATCTTCAAACATAATTACAATGCTCACCTGCCTTATCCGCCAGCCCAAGCTTAGATACATATTCTGGAATGAGAGTAAGAGGCAGAGATAATATACAGGGAGCTTATTATGCATTCCAATGCAAATGGGGCATTCCAACGTAGCAAGGAATCAAGTGCTTCATAGCTCGTCAGCGATTATCTCGCGAGGGATAGCGGCGTCCTCAACAACCGGGTTATTAACATAACCGAGCAACCTCTCTCCAGATATATCAACCAAGACAGGGACAGACCACATAGATCTAATCTCAATACCGCCAATTTTAGGTAATTCATCGACTTATTTGGCACTATTGCTCAAAGAGCTACTCTCCTCTCGGTTACTTCATCGCGAGAATTCCAACATTCTTCACGGGTCATAGGTAAAGAAAATGAAATTTTAGGGTACATCTGTAAGCACCGGCTTACTCAAGAGGAGAAAATTCAAGCTAATCTGTACTTCCTCTCCTTAGGAAGCACAGGTCCAACACCCACAACAGCATTAATTGGTCCTGTCTTGAGGAACGAAGGGCTCTTCCTTCAACGCCCCCCTTGGCAATGCTCAGATCTCTTGGCGCTCTGACCTTGGCAAGCCACAATCAAACAGAACACCTGAAGCCCAAGCCCCAACCAACAGAGCTCGGCTTTGAATAATTTTCAGCAGCCCCCAAATCTCCAGCACAAGTTTTCCATGTTCTCTTTCTATAAATCTCAAGGCTCTGTTCTTGTCAAATGCAAAGCTCGCTAATTCAAGCGGCGTACTTTCCATCTGAAAAGACGCATCCGCCGCTACGGGTCAAGGGCAATTGCTACTGGGATTGACGGCCACTGGCTGCATTTCTGCGTTCAGGCCACGGCGTTACCCCATGTTTTGCCCTGTGTTCAGGATGGTTCTGGACCTGGTCATCTTTAGAATCAGTCCACTTTTGCTTCGTAGTGGCATAATTCACTTGCAGATTATCCTGGGTCGGATAACTCGGCAACAACCAGGCGTCTGCCCAACTGTTGTAAATATAATTGGTGCAGGCCCCGTCTTGTTCTACTTGGATCGCGAGGGCGGGGGTTAATGTGGGAGGATCGGCCACGTAGGACTGTCAAGTCGTTAGGCGTCGGCGCGGGACAGGTCTTTCAGGCCCGCCTGCATTAGACTAAGGTTCATAGTTCAGGCAAATATAAGTAGGTTACGGTATGAGCGTTGACGCTTAAAGTATCATTAGCTCGCCGTGCCAAGACAGACAGTCAGCACAGTCACTTTTTAGGCTTATAATGTACCTAAGTAGCTAAAAGAGTATTTATATACATTTATCTACATTATAACCTCTTAACGCCTTTTAAGACATTCTTAACAATAGCTCCCTAAGGAAGTCCTTAAAAACCCCTCTTCCCCAAGCCTCTTTAACTACAACCCTTAAACTATCCTAAGATACATATTCCGGAAAGTGCTCTTCTATATAGTTCTTTATCTTATTCCGGACCTTCTCGATTAGACTTAAATCAGGAGAAAAAGCCAGCAATGAGAGAACCCAGATACCTTAAGTGGCTAGCTCTGCCACTGTCTCAGGAACTGGATTAGCAGGAACATTATTATGCATAAAATAATGTCTATTATCCAGATAGAGGCGATGCCACGCATTGATAATTAGAACAATATGGTTGCAATAGCTCTCTTTAACATACTTCCCCTGTCCTTCTCCTAAAAGTCTCCAGGGCCTTTACCAGGGATCCAGGAAAAGCAGCGCTAAAACATCTAGGCTTTCTTCTGCTAAAGCCTCTCAAGAATACACGTTAGATTAAGTTATTTGCCCATCTTGCAAGTGACGCACATTCATTTATATCACTGCTATTACAATCATACCCCCCATTATGTAAAATACACAACGTGACAGAGATACATCGCAAGCCCAAAAGGTGACTGAACTAACCCCCCTGTCTCATCGCAGCAAGCTGACAATACTCCAACCGTCAGACTCCCTAAATATAATTGGCTACTAGTATTGGAGATCTGTCTTCTAAATTCTCCATAACTCGATCAGTTAAGAGGAGACATGCAACATATCTCAGCCACTTAGGGGGTATTAATTAAATGCCCCACAATCCTTCTTAGGTAATTGCTCAAATGCTCAGACACTTGTGATGGAATGCTCCATCACCGTACTTCAGCTTTATTACAGCACAACAAAAAAGTAATCATCAAGTATAACCAGGTTCTACGGTGTCCATACTTCCCTATACACCTCTCTCTCAGTGGAGCATGTGAACGACCTTGAGCATGCGATAGATTGTACAATCACTGGGCAATATGCGGCTGCACGCTCTATGCTCGAGAACAGGCTTTCAAGTGGGCCAGCTACAATGGGTGGGTACGAGAAGAAATAAGTCGCCAAGACTCGGGGGCCAGCGACGGTTGATTTGTGCGCAAGCAATCGGTATGAGTCACTAATCAACCTCCTCCTTTCGACCTCGAGCCTCAGACGTCTGCAGTTTGTCACGGAATCTCGGAATATTGGGGTAACACGGAGATTCAATCTTACCATGGGGCTGGTGAGGGCAATGTCGTGATTCGGCGAGACAATTCTGGCTTAGCGTAACGAAGCCCCTCGTAACCAAAACCTACCCCATTTCAAGGCCAGAGAACCAGCCTCAGGTCATATAAGATGGGACAATAAATAGACCTAAAAAATGGACATAAAAGTATTCCTGAAACGATCATTAACTCATTCCTCTTGAATTTTATAGTTCATATCGTTTGCCAAAGATGACTCCATCAAGCCCAAATATCCCCTCGACAGTGGAGGAGATCCTCGCTACTGCCGCAATGGACCCCTCTTTCGAGGAGGCTTATTCCAAGAAAGGCCGCCCTCCTGGATTTCCAGGACTGGAGGTCGATGAGCTAAAGGAAATGGTCCACAAACATCTGCCTATCCTACAGGCCAAGCTCGCAGCCGATCGGCCCGACGGTGTCATCGAGACGGAGCACACCATCCCTCTCGACACGGGCTTCCACTCTCGAACTCTCGTCTGCCAGCCTTCGGCGCCATCCGCTTCCTGCCCCATCATAGTTCTCTTCCATGGAGGGGGCTATTGTCTTGCCTTTCCCGAGATAGAAGTCGAACTCGCCCGGGAGCTCGTCGAGGCGCACTCGGCCGTTGTTGTGTGTCCTTCCTTCCGCCTGGCCCCTGAATACCCTTTTCCCACGCCAATGAAAGACGGCTGGGCTGCTCTGAAATACATTGCGGCAGAGCTCGTCTCACCTCACGATCCTGGATCCACTCTATTCCCACCGCAAGCCGATCCAAAAACAGGGTTCATCATCGGCGGAACATCCTCGGGCGCACATATGGCTTGCGTAGTCTCGCATCTCGCCCAATCTAACAGCCTCTGCCCGCCGTTGACAGGCCAATTTCTCAGTGCAGGAGGCTTCCTTCCTTATTCACGCGTGCCAGAGAAGTACCGCCCCTTTTACCTTTCCTGGGAGCAGAACAAGGATGCACCAATCGTCAACAGGACTTTTCTGGAGA